>HE671886.1:0-33345 GCA_000313835.2 Heliconius melpomene melpomene
ATGTAACACTAATGTTAAATGTAAGTACCTATCTATCGTAGTTCAATATCATTTTGTGTGTTAAAAATTTTGAATATAACTTTGTGGGTGGTTCAATAACCATGCAGTATTTCTAAATAATTTCATAATAAAGGTGATATAATAAATTGACTTAAAGTAGGATTTTGTTAAACAATTTTAATAAGAGGTTTGAACGTTATTTAGATTTATAATAAATAGGTAATTGCGTGAAAAAGAACGCGAGATATCGTTCTTTCTCGTTCGGTTTGGTTTTGACGAATGAAAAGTAGAAGTTTGGCAACGCTTAGTAGTATTTTTGTAGTAGTATGTGTATGTGTGCGTCACACGAAATACAGGTATGGAGAAAAATCGTGAAATGAAAAAAAAATCCTACGTCCAAACTGTTGAGGCATCTTGATTAATTTCTTTAGCTTCGGGTTTGAAATTTTTTACCCTATATGCAGTTTCAATTAAAGAAGCGCAGCCTCTTCCACCCTGTATATGTATACATATTTTTTAGATTTGTTTTGTATACAAAAACAAAATCAAATAAAAATCGACACCACAAAATAAACAACGATTCCGCCAAATGAACACCGACCACAAAATCATTTCCCCCGCCATTAATTATAAATAACCGACGCGAGTCCAAGTAAAAGTTGATTATCATATGTTGTTTTGCGTATAATTAACGATGTAATTAAAGTAATCAACACATAAATAATAGCTAGTTAACGGCCTGCGCCGTGTTGCACCTCCGTCGTCCGAGTAGCATCATTTTGAG
Organism: Heliconius melpomene melpomene; assembly: GCA_000313835.2. Classification (NCBI taxonomy): domain Eukaryota; kingdom Metazoa; phylum Arthropoda; class Insecta; order Lepidoptera; family Nymphalidae; genus Heliconius; species Heliconius melpomene. Next base: position 785 of record HE671886.1, read on the forward strand.
AAACTTCATTATGTGTTTAGTGAAATATGTAGGTTATACACACTGGTAAACGTGATTCCAAAACGGAAAGTTACCTCTATATATATATATATATAAATCTTGTCCGTTACTGATAGACATCGCACGGACGAAACTTCACAGCGTAGAACACTGACAGATTACACTACTTACCTCTATGATATCTATCTATATATATAAAATCGAAAGGTCACTCACTCATCACGAAATCTCAGAAACTATCCGTGCTAGGAATCTCATATTTTGCATGTGAGTTATTTATAGGACGTAGGTGCTCGCTAAGACGGGAATTTGCAATATTCGACTTCTAAGGGGTTGTTTTTGGGGTCCAAAGTTTGTATGAAACTTCGTTACTACAAATGCTAGGAAATTCTCAAATTTTGCATAGACGTCACTAGGACGTAGCCATGGAGACAGAAATTAATAATAACATACTTCACGCGGGTGAAACTGAGAGAGGGCCGCTAGTATATAATATATGATAGTATAAATTTTTATAAATTAAACATAATTTAAACATTTAGTGAGGGACAGAGTGACTTTACACTAGGTTCCTTTCTTAGGTAAGAATTACTTACAAGAACACAAATAACACAGTTCCGACAACAGAATTTAGTACATATTGGCAGTGAAAAGAATTTCAAAAGGCAACAATGGAGCGGATGTTTACAAAAACATAACTGCGACGTGCGTAGCGCTTAGCAGCTCTATGTTTATCTCGTTTGATCTGTTTTGACTTTTAAGTGACCGGCGTGGTGTTTTGGTACAATTAATGAGTTCCTATAGTTATTAATATACAAACATTTATATTTATTGTTTGCTTATGATGGTATTTTGTTAAATTTATTCTCTATATTTTTTTGTAGTAGTAAATAGCTCTAATTAGGCACAGCGTCTGACTTGTAAAAGCAATGGTCGTGGTTTTCGATCCCCACACGGGTTAATGAGTTATATTCACTGTAACAAGACAGAATGCGGCGTTGACGTCAACCAATCAACATGCAATATCACGAACTCATCTCTGCCTGCCCTGCCGTGCGGGAAAAAGCGTGAAGGTGCTTACTAAAAAAAGCATAGTCCATAAACTTCAAACATAATAACTAAATCGTCTATAAAACGTGATGAGATGGGTGAATTAAAGAGTTTACGAGCACTTAATGGGCCGCGCGGTTACACGTAACATTAATGTTAATCGAGTTACACCAGTAGGTACTGCTTACCGGACCTAATTAGATTTGATGACGGGAATACCGTCATACGTCTATAAATATGCATATAATAATTATGATTACTTTACATTTATAAATAATCTGAATTAAATAGATCTTCAAAAGTCCTAGATTTTATATAGGTTTAACAATTATTATAATAAATAAACATTACATTTCAATGATTGCGTCCAAAACTGACGGACTAACTTAACGATAAGTTTATTTGCATATCTCGATGACGTAAGAATCTCCATGTTTAGAGATATAAAAAGTAGTTAATTAAAATCAGTGAACTTAAATCAATGACACTAAATACATTAAAGTGCACCAGCCAACATCCCAGCTGTACGTTGCCGCCATGTAATGCGATGACCTCACAACGCGGTGCGAGTGCGGCAGATCGGTTCCGTGACATTAGGGCTTAGGCCTGGACAATCATTTATTTTGTTTCTTTCTCTAGTGTTACTCTGCATTCCGCATACTTACAACAGGATAGGCAGAAAAAACCTAGCGTTAAAACACTTTGCTCGACGCTTTCCGCCCAATTCTCTAAATAATTCGTGTTAATTAGCGTAACTAAACTCCGCGCTAGTTACTAGAGTGTGGAAATATTTATGGATACATACAGCGTGAATCGAAAAAAAATAAAAAAACATATAAAACATACCCAACAAGAGGTGCAGTATAAACCGGTGTAGTGTCGCCAAACAACACATGCATACACACAAATGCAAAGCTTGTAAATTTCCCAAGGGGGCTTTGACTAATTCGTGTATAATCCGCCCAACTGTTTAAATGTCACGTTTTGTTTTTATATTTGCTAAAATTTTTATCTGTCATTTAAACATGTAACTTAATTTATAACTAAGCATTTTCAAATTCAATAGTATCAAAACGTTTTTTTAGCTTAAAAATTAAACGGTGTGGCGCAGTAGGTCAGCATTCAACAGTAAACGCAATGTGTACTTCCTACTCCGAGGGTGATTTGTATTAAATTTGTAGTAATATGTCGAATTGGCGGAAACTGAGAAACGGAGTACTGTAACACTAGATTCTCCGTTTACCATGCTATAGGAAAATAAATAATTTCCCGAGTCAAATACAAAACAACACGCACGTAATGTAGAGTAAAAACGATAGTAGATAAAGAAATATCTGTTTTTACAATTGATGAGTCAGACTGCAGACCGATGATGATGGCCTATCAATTATAACTCTACTACTGTAGTAGAGTTGGCTAGCGTTTCCTATATCTATATATAAACATACATTTACTAACATTATTACAGTAAATTCAATTGATAGCGTAGGTGTAGCTTGTACTAATTATTGATTTCCCTCAGGTCGTTTCCTCCTCTTTTATTTATTTTATAGACATTTTATCTATGTAATTAGCCTTCTTCTACACACCCATTAATTTAAAAATAAAATACTCTATTTTCATATCCTCTTCCCCGAATGTTTCAAAAATTAAAAGAAAGGAGAACGGAGTTTTTTAACACTAGGCCCCTTCTGCCTACCCTACTTTATGTGATATACAACGTGAAGTCCATAAAAACCGGCCAAGTATGAGTGCGCTAAAGGTTCCGTACCATTATCTATAAAAATAGTTTTTAAGCATTAGTTGATATACCAGTAACGGAATACATCGTCTGTGAAAATTTCAACGTGTGAACTACCACAGTCCATTAGATGCAATCAAGTGACACGAACAGACAGATGAACAGCGGGGTATTAGTAATAACATTTTGAGTAAGGAACTTCCAAAACGTTAGTTATATTTAATAAGTCAAACAAACTCGGCAAACGTTAACGAATTTTGCACAGTGCCGAACTTAAGTGCCGACAGATGGTGTACAGCTTCGACCGACATCCTTGTGGCAGTTTATTTACATACGAATAAAAAATCTACTAATATTATAAATGTAAGAGTTTGTGAGGATGGATGTTCGTTCCAGTTTTCTTTTTTTGTTAAGATTTTGTATAATTTGGCTATAATATAACAATAAGTTGAAGCTAGCGGAGTCGGGCTTAGATTGCTCGTTTAAAGTTTGTTTAGTTGAACGGGCTAATCTCAGGAAGTACTGGTGTAAGTTAATAATTCCTTCTTGTTGAAAAAGTACCTACATTTATCAAAGGAGAAGCAAATAGAATGATAGAAGCAAATAGATATCGATCATGTCATAATTTACAAATATACATACAGTGAAAATACGGGACAGGGCCTGGTGCCAGCCAGTTCCAAAATCGAAGCAACAACCGCCGCGTTTATAATCCAGACCACTACGAATAGAAAATAATCAAAGCATTTCAAATTTAGCAAAATATAAACAAACATCGTAAATCTTCCAGCGGCGAAACGTTTGCAGGTGTTGAGGCGCCTGGCGCCGTACGACGTAAATAAAATTACCTAAACAATTACTCATAGTGTCATCATTTTAATATCTATAATAATATCTTAAGTATCGAATACACAATATAATATATGTGTTATTTTTTGCGGAGCGGAGAGTGCAGTATCTACACTAGGCTCTCTCTGCCTTTGCAATAAGACTTAGAGTTAAAGTGAGAAACGGAACACCAGACACACAAATATTTACTATAATGTACCTACTCTACTAATTAAAAAGACTATTACAATAAAAAATATATACAAAACCTCCACCAAATAAAAACTAATCAAATTATAAACCACCTTACTCCACTCTAGGGGCAGGCCCTACATAACCCAACGTTCGCAACGTAAATCATCAAAGACTTGTACACATACAGGCGCGTATTCGTCCCGGTGCGCCAGTTCCCAGATATCGGGTTACGATTGCGTGCACATGTGTCGCGGCACAGATGGCGTTGCGCTTGACTGCCGGTTCAATTCCCAGCGCTGTGTATATATGAACTCACACAGACCAGTGGAACACCGACTAATAAATGCGATGATCGTGAGTACGAATCCTACAATTCTGTTTTCATTTCCTCGCTTTAGTAAGATGAAGCACGACGTTCAATTATTAGATCATTTTCTTAATAATCCATTAATCCAAATAAAAGCCCAAAACCAAACAACTTAGTAATGTTACGTTTCACAAAACACAATAGACTCTTAAAAAAAAAATTAAAAAAAAACAACAAAAAAAACAAATAATGGAAAGAATAAGCGATGAAAACGCTACAAAAGAATTTCACTTTCACATGAAAATATCCGCTTACTTAATCTTAATAGATTACTATTAGTGCTGTAGCTCTAACGCTTGCGTGATGGCTGTGATGACGCGGTGTAATCGCGAGCGCTGGGAAACACTTTTTACTTTTCATTGAAAAAATGATTCTGCAGAGGAAGTAGATAGAAGAGAAATAAAAAAACATATGGTAATACTATATAGGTATAAGATATCATATATTGTCTTATTATACAATTGTATAAAATTGTAACTGGTCGCTGTCTGTTCATGGAAGATAGAGTCACTTATCTATGTAATCGAACCCAAAACTAGAATTTTTATTTTTTTTACCCTTTTTATCCGCGCTGTGACTTTGTCCATTAATGCTTGTTTTAGAAGACAATAAAAATAAATAAAATACAACCAGCAGAAATAGAAACCCAGCGAAGTAGAAATCAAAGATAGTGACACGGCTGCCATCATTACGCCCCAGTAGACAGAGGCTGATTACAGCCTTTGGTTTTTACACCGCTAAATAGAAAAACACCGTGAAAGTCATATTGGAAAACTGTGAAACACCAAAATGGAGAGTTCTTACATTATATGAAAACGTTTATATTTATGTAACACTAGCGACTCGCGGCTTCGCCCATTCTAACTGCATAATTATTATTCCACTGTTAATATTACTAATATCATTTTAAAAACAATATCTATATCTATATTGAAAAGTTTAGTTTCAGCTAATTCAATAATATAATTACCTATAACAAATAATATAAAATAATTATTAATAATTGTTTTATTTAACGCAGTTTTGTCAAACAATAGTGCAAACTGCAATTAAATCAGTTAAGCCACTTCTTGTTTTTGGTTCTATTGTGTATATAGGCAAGGTGGCTGGCAGGTGGGCCAGCGTGTGCGTTCTGCACTATTGCGCAGCGTCTATTTTGCTCTGAGTTTAGTTTACATGATTTAAATCAATGTCCTAGTGAAAGTGTTATCAGATCGTGGGTGGACGTTCAAGGTGAATAAGTCGCGACGTCCGTTGTTACGTAACCTTTTCTTCCCACAGCTGCATAATTTTGAAGCATCTAACAGCAGGACCTGGACGACGACGAATACCCAGCTCAAGAACAACATTTGCGATGAAATGTCCGCTATACCTCGAGCGATGTGCCAGCGAGTTTTTACGAATTTGAGGTTCAAGGAGGATTCGAGGAGGAGTGTACGTTTGGATGGTACACATTCCAGTGAAGTTATACGTATAACTTAACGCCCATCTGTATAAGCTAATCCTCCTTACGAAGTAAAGTGGTCGGGAAGGGGTCTGGGTATGTCAATGATACTTCTGGGGTATCATAAACAAACATGCTTTCACCGCGAGACACCGTATTACCTTGTAATCTGCTCAATCCGCTTCGCAGTAAACGGCTTCTGTTCAACCATATGTATATAATAATAATCTATAAGGACATGTATAAGATCGATAATTCTGATTTTACTACTGGAAATAATATATAAAAGGGAAAATGGACCTATTTACGAATCTTATAAGTTATCTTACGCTTCACGATACATATTTCTTATACAAAAAAATGTACAATGGCGAAACGCACCGTCGCGTTTTATTTCCCAGAACAAAATTGGAAAATGTAAATAATTTCCATGTAATCAATCCCTCGAGCGGGCATTGAACTCACACCCACCGCTTCAGTCATCACCGCACCGCCGACAGTTAAAACGTTAATGAATACAATCGATTATTCGAAAGCCGACAATCTAGTCTAGCGCAGATCAATCAACGAGATGTTTTACATGTCTTAGGCCAGCGGCGGGGACGATGACCTACTTAATTAGTACGTGAACCGAGTCGTTGCCCCTGTCACTAATAGCACGTTCATTTTATAACATGTAATATTTGTGTACCGTACTTATTTAATAATAATATTACAAGAAATGTTTTAGTGAGGAACAGATAGCAGCACTTAATCACAATTAGTGTTTAATTCATATTGATAATAATCTAATTTCTATGCTTGTAATCATTAATTAACGTCTGTGAGTATTCTGCTTCCCAATTTACTTTCACACGAACAAGCTTTTGTTCTGTCAAATAATACAACAACATAAATAATATTTAAAAAGTCTAAATACTATTTAAAGATTCTTCCTGTTTAATTTGATGTCACCACTCGCGTGTCCAAAATAATATAACTAAGAATTTGGTACTGTCACACAAATGTTTCTATTCGAACCAGTAGTGACCAAGCTGACTGCAAATCAAGCGTTTAACCGTGCAACGGTAACGGGAACGGCAAGATTCGGTGGAAAGTAAAAACAGAAGTGTATGAATGGGCAACGGACTGTCGTAATAACATGATCCCTCTGCCTATGCGCAGCCCTGATAAGTACGGAATACAGCATGAAGCTAAAAAAAATAAAAAAATGTATACCCACCTGTACGTAGATGGTTCATTTCATTATCAGTAGGTACACTTAACAATATATGTATGTATAATAAATTAAAATATTTACTACAGGTCGTTAGCATGCCATCGCTCTTGAAATATCAGTTAAAAAATTCAAGTTAAAAATGCATCTGCTTATCTAATCAGGCCATTAGGTTATCATCAAGCTGTCATTAAAAAAGCATGCCTACTGCCTACTCGTTAGATAGCGCGTTCCCTTCCAATCGATGTTTTGTCAAACAAATTGAAAATATTAAATAACGTATGGTCGCAAGTTATTTGATCATTTCTTAAATATGAAGATTTTGTATGAAGCTGTTTTTTTAGCTTCACTCTTCACTAATCCTTAGCGAAGCAGTCAGAGGGAACGGAGCGCGAAATACTTTCGCCTCGTTTACTGTCATCAGCTCTTCATTTATGCCCTCCGAGGTTCCTCATTCTCTTTTCGCGTATAATTATTCCAGTATCATCAATATAGTGTTCTCGAAGGTCAACGTCCCCAATCACATCTCTTACCACTCAATCTTGCTTCCTAAACCTAGTAGCAATGACCTCTTGTAAATGTCTTATTTACAACTTACTTATTATGAGAATGTAGGTATAAATGGGAAATTTACTAACGATTCCGCCACACAATCTAAAAACTAAAAATAAAATATTAATATATAAAGACAACCTTTAAAATAATGAATTCATAGTACAATACTATAAACACAGCTCGATTAAGGTACTTCCTTGTTTATGGTGAACAAGAATAGCCGCAATGATGGCTACGGGCTGGCTGGCTGCCATCGCGAGCCTTGGGAAGTCCGCACTCCGCAGGGCGGCGCTCGCCTTGGCCAACTTTCCTAATTAATTCACCTTCGTTATATCAACGAGCGTGATAAAAAAACTTTGCCGATAGTTAAGTAATATACCGAGGCTACAACTACATGTTCCATATTAAGGATTAGATCGTATGGAATAGATACGTAATTATATAAAAAAAAGTTCATTAAACATAATATATAGTTAACATGTGTAACAGTTAACTGCGTGTTGAGTTGGAACTTGAGGTCCCACTCTGTTTATTAGAGCGGAAAAACAATATTTTTTAGCTTCACGCTATACCCCGCACATGGCAGAGTAAACAGGAGGAATCTGGGAACCTAAAAACTAGGAACTTAAATAAGACACTCCGTTCCTCCTTAAGACACTTCCGCTACCCACTTTCCGCCTATTTAGAGTGGTGGAACTCAACGTTACGCTTTGCCTCATTAGCAGGGCGAGGAAATAAAAATATGATATATTTCATTCCTCCGAGTGGGAACCAATTCCACAACCATCGCATTTACAGTCGCACGCTAACGCCATGTTATCTCTTCTCTATCTCTATGTATAATAAAACAGTAAAAATGTTTTGTCTGTACATTTAGTATTTTTGACTAAAATGGATAGAGTCAGTGGCACAGTCTGACCGACGCGAACGGGCAGATGACTTTGATGGTTTCCTACACTACACTTTGGTTCTCTTCTATCAGAGAGAACCAAAGTGTAGTTTAAAAAGTAGTTTAATTTCTTGGTATCGTGTAAAGTTTGGTCCTGCGCAACATTGCCCGCTACTTTTTATTTAATGTTATTTAAGTAGGTATATTTAGTAAAGAATGTTTGATTATCTCAGTTCGGTTATCTTTACCGATGTTATACACTTTATATATCGTAATTTTGATCATTTGGGATTTTATTTGATATTGCTCGCAAAAAACACCCTATTTAATATAAAAAAATGTTTAGTTAGAGTAGGTATCTATGAACACGCGCACGGACAACTTTAGGTACCTCTTCTAATATTAAGAATTTCCTTTAGTTACTTTTACTTCTTTTGTTTGTTCATTTCCATTACAAGTTCCTTAAATAAGGTAACATTTAACGGACTCGAAATTCTAAAGTAACGTGTTATTTATACAGCCGGCTACCCTTTAGCGGCTACCCTTTCATTAATATTTATTTTTATACTTGAATCAAGTGCCTTTTTTAATCGACCGAGTTCACATTCGTCCAGTAAATGCTAAGTCGTAAATCTATATTTATAATTGAGTTAAGTAGCCGTCGAGGCTTCAACCCATCGGGGCGCAGGGAGGCGTCAGGCTGTATCACGCACTCACGAGGTTGGGCAGACTACTGTTAAGACACTCTGTTCCCAATTTAGATAGTCCAGGCAAGAAATTGAAAAAGGGCATCTAATAATTTATTGCATTTTAAATAATAAAAACAAATAACATGAAAAACATCTTTTCCGGAAAATCGCTTTCTGGCATCGATATTGTAAATACGAGTATGTTAAACATCACTTACTAAGTTACATATAATATATCTATACTAATATAATAAAGCGGAAGAGTTTGTTTGTTTGTTTGTTTGTTTGTTTGAACGCTAAGATCTCTGGATCTACTGGTCCGATTTTCATTGTTTTTGTTTTATATGAAAGCTGCATTCTTCAGAAGTGCTATAGGCTATATAACATTACATTACACATATATACTAATATATTTTAAAGTACATTCTAATTTGACATGCAATTTATTCTGCCATGTTAATAACAACCGTCGCGTCGCTACGCAACCGTTACCGCAACATTTTGATATTCATCCTTATGAATAGTCACTCTTAACATTTTATCTAGATTGAAATTATAGTTTACTGTATAACATTCTAATAAATAATTAAGGAGATGTCACTGATTCCAAATGACCTAGCCTACGGGCGGCATAGTGTGAGCGACGCGAACAAGCAGATGACATTGACGGTTTTATAAATTTTCATACATTTTCGAACTATTGTAAATGTTTGTGTAATTAATTTCTGTTTATAATTAATTTAAGCTACACTTTGGTTCTCTTCTTATTTTATTTGATATTGCCCGTTAAAATTATCCTACTTAATAGAGAGAAATGTTTAGTTATTTCGTAGAGTCGATATCTATGTACGCACGCACGGAAAACTTTAGGTACTTTTTCTAATATTAAGAATACCTATCCTTTAGTTACTTTTAATCCTTTTGTTGGTTCATTTCAATAACTCAGATAATTTTTTCTAATAATATGTCTCTACTTATTATTCTTTTTGATTATTTAAGCTTATATTTTCTTACTAATTTTATTGAAAATTGAAAATAATTTCATGAATATATTTAATAAATATTCTTATAGTTGAAGCAGGCGTAGCCGCGTCCGGGTCCACTAGTAATGTTATATAACCTCACAATTCTCGCGGTCACAGAATGTGCCATAGCTATGCTAAGCTATAATATATAGACAGAATAGCTTAAGAAAATTAATTTTACTCGAATCTAGAATGGCGTTAGTAAGGCTTTGTGCTATAATCTCTTATCATTTCTGAGCAGCTAGACGTCTACGGGATTTCCCCGGGCACTGTGTTCAATTCAATTTGAAAATTCAATGCATCTGGTGAACTTCAATTACAGGGCTGCGAGCCGGACGCCCCCGCATTCCACTGCAGCCAGTGGGGTCCCTAACTACCCACTTCCCATCAGACGAGAGTATCTCGAGTTTGTCTATATTATGATGACTAAAATAACTATCGAGACATTTAAGCTATAGAAAAAAATCAATTAAATAAACGTATATATTTTTTTATTTCACACATATGTTAGTTAGCCTATGTGTTATTCCGTATCCGTATTCCGTATTCCGATGTATAAGCTACATTATTTTTAAGTTTCATCTAAATCTGTTCAGTAGTTTTTGCGCGCAACGAGGTCAAATAAAATTGAGTTCCGACTTGAACTGTTGATCCATAAGAATTAGCTTATTATATTCGTAATAAATTAAAAATTATGACAAATACACTATAGTAATCTATATACGAGGACTCTTGTATATAAAAGGACTTGTCCTCACTGACTGAGGTAAGACGCACGCACAGCCGTAACCGATGTGCGTAGAAACGTGAAATTTGGACAGGTATTTACTTTTGTAATCTGGACATCCACTAAGAAGGGATTTTGAAATATTTTAACTTTAAAGGGATGAAATAGGGGTTGCAAGTTAGTATGGATTTTTTTTTAAATCGGCACCGATTTTTATAAAATTTGAAATTCAGACTCTTAAAAATATTTAATTGAACACGTGTTTCATGGTTTTTTAGAATTCATCCCCTAAGGGTGCAAATAAGGGGGTGAAAGTTTGTATAGAAATGTTTTGAAATCGGCTCTAATTTTTATAAAATTTGAAATTCAGACTCTTAAAAATATTTAATTGAATACGTGTTTCATAGTTTATTAGAATTCATCCCTAAGGGTACAAATAAGCACGCGAAGCTGCGCGCGTATAATATATATGTATATGTTATTTGCACGTATTAATACAAATAAGATATAGATATATAGTATGACAACAATGACGTAAAGCAAATAAGGCGTAGGCCTAACAATGCGACATGTTCGATAAACATTTTCGCTTGCCAACAATAGAAAATACAGAAATCATTTGGATTTCATGTGGATAAATCACAATGCACGCAGAATATAGAAATTAATTAATCCATATGTGCTAATAATTAAAAATAGGGTTTTATTTGCTTCACCTATATCCCCCACCTAATGGGAACCTAACACTTCACATCACTCAACACCACTGCCGAATTGAGGCGGCATTTCGTGCGGAGTGATAATATTAAATATTTAATATTCTCGAGTGGGAATCGAACCCGCAACCTGTCCCCTTTACAGTTGCACGTTTGTGTACCGGCACAGTACAGCAATAGAACGTGGGTTCACAAGGCGGCGCAGCGCTGTGTTCCGCCACTCAACAAGCATTGTTTCGAAATAATGTGATAAGTGTGGAACGGTGTTTCTCAACACTAGGGTTTCTCTGCCTACCCTGGTATATGCAGGATACAGTGTAAGCCTAAAATAAAAATGCAAATATATCAATATTAAATTGATCCTTAAAAACATAATACTGATAACCAATGTGACAGATATCTTATCTACAATGATAAGTGCTAATGTACTGAGAAATTAAGAATTTCCTTTGTTAAGGTTGCTTAACAATTTCTCTATCGTTCAATGATAATTAATAAACAACTTAAATGTAATTAAGATGATTATTGTAATAATAATAATGTTATGTTTATTGAGTAACGGAACTTATAATCTATCTATCTAAATATGAGCTTATAAATATAAACCATTCATTTTAATTAGGCGAAGAAAACAAAGAAAAAAATGGATAAAAATATTAAAAAACTTATCTATAAAAGCAAAATAAAAAGTATTAATAACAAAAAAGAACAGGTATAAAAAACAAAACAAATAACCACCAGTTAGTAATATCAGTGACATGGCCAAGAACGTTCTAAGCTGTTAGATTGAATAACTGCAGCGCTTCCTGCGATCGGAACCCACACCCCGGCGACGTTACTTGAACTACATCCGTTTACGGACGACTTAATGCATGTGAGGCCAGTTGTGGCGCAGTAAACACACACAGCTAAGAAAAACCTAACGTAAATTTGTTTGTGATTAAATTTAATACAATTTACATATTATAAGCGATCAATATGAAATTCTCACCTCATGACAAGTGTTTACACGTGTTTGAGTCACATTAATTAGCGAGGCCATGAGAAACCTTCGAATAATAAAAATGCCTTCATTCAAAAGATACATAAATACAATTATTGAAAAAAAAGGTAATAGATTGAAATCAATTGTTAGCGCATCCATTATCGCATGAATTACAATAATAATAGGTGGACTATTTTCTTCCTACAGTCCGCGTGCGTGTACTTCCCAAAGAGAGATGCTTTCGTCCACTTTTATGAAATGCTTCGCATTTTTACCCACATTTTGTTTCCGATCCGTTGAGACAATCCCAAAGTTCCGTTTGATCCTCGGTACTGGAATTGGGAATCGATAAGAGCCTGGGTGGCTCTGGTAAGACAAGACACGTCATAACATAACATAAAAACTCTTTATTTCACACCATATTAAACATATTTAACAAAAACAAAAAAAAAATCGTACAAAAAATAAATATGAAAGAGCGGCCTAATCACTAAAAGTGATCTCTTCCAGGCAACCTAATCTTAGAAGAATCAATTTAAAAGACAGGGCATGGCACATACATAATAATATAATAAAGCGGAAGAGTTTGTTTGTTTGTTTGTTTGTTTGAACGCTAAGATCTCTGGATCTACTGGTCCGATTTACATTGTTTTTGTTTTGTATGAAAGCTGCATTCTTCAGAAGTGCTATAGGCTATATAACATTACATTACACATATAAACTAATATATTTTAAAATACTTTCTAATTTGACATGCAATTTATTCTGCCATGTTAATAACAACCGTCGCGTCGCTACGCAACTGTTACCGTGACATTTTGATATTCATCCTTATGAATATAAATATAACAGTCAGTTTTAGCATTTTATCTAGATTGCAATTATAGTTTACTGCATAACATTCTAATAAATAATTAAGGAGATGTCACTGATTCGAAATGACCTAGCCTTCGGGCGGCATAGTATGAGTATGACCGACGCGAAAATATTCTTATAGTTCAAGCAGGCGTAGCCGCTTCCGGGTCCACTAGTAATAATAATAAATCTCCACTAATTATTATTTTTTAACTTATTTTAATTATTTAGGCTCATATTCTCGCGGGCGTATCCGCGTCCGGGCCCACTAGTATTTAAATATATTTAAAGATTTAGACTGCCTTATAGCTCCCGGTAAGGTATTCCATAGCTTCGCAGCTTGGACAGTGAATGACTCACTGTAGCAACGGGTACGACACAAAGGTATTTCCAGGACATTATCACTTTGGGATCGGAGAGTTGGGGCAAGACGGAATTCAGAGCCGAGAAAGGTAAAGCGTTCTTTAAGGTAAGTTGGAGTTTCAGGATGGAAGAGGATAGAGTAGAGAAGAGTTAGAGTATGAACATTCCGACGTTCTTTGATAGGAAGCCATCCGAGCCTCGATCGATGCTCACTGATATGATCAAATTTCCTCAGTGCAAAGATAAATCTTATGACACGTCGTCACGTTCCGTCACTTAACACGCAAACTTTCGTATTCCGGCCTACCAATGTCTGCCCTGCTATATGCAGGATACAGCGCACTCTCCCCTGGAGGTCTCTACTCGTAGCTCGACGAGGAAGAGTTGCGCAAGCATCGGGCGTGGTGGGACCTATTATAGCACATTTTATTGGGATACTTTAACCTGACATTTTAAACATTTCATAGTATCTAGTAATTCTACACGTGACCACGGCCTACTGCAGTGTTCAAAAAGTGAGCTATCCAAAAATGTATAATACTTAATATACGCAATTAATCCGGTTAGAGTTTCATTTAAAATGTATAATATAAAATTTAATAAAACTGCATAATACGTTCATCTGAGTGATATTTAATTAAATTTTGACTACAGAATTTCTTCCGTTCCACACTGATTAATTGCACCTGAATAAAGTTTTATATTTTATTTTAAGTAAAGGGAATACAGGATGTATGTAGGATACATCCTGTACAGCCTCATGGCCAGAGACTATTTAATAATAACAGTTAATAACCTTTAAAATATAAATTTTAGGTGTACATAAGATAAAACACATACTTTTCTTGGCTTGAGTAGTATGTTAATGGAAATATTTGATATTTAACTTTACAAACATAACCTTATACGAAGATTCGTACGTAGGTACGTACCTTCTTTTAATAAGATTATTAAAAGGTCTACTGTACGATCTAGGTTCCATTGGATATTAGGATTTCTTATACATTTGATTATAACCTTCCCGAGGGTCGCGACCGACGACGACTACTCGAACGTACTGCAAAAAAACTGACAAAAATTTGACATACCTGGTAGAATGATCCTGGAAATTGCCGCCGTCCAGCAACCGCACCTTGGCGAACAGAACGGCCGACACAAATGGCACCTCCGTGAGCTCCTCCAAGCAACACTGTACTTCAAATTTATACCTCTTTTTCTTCGTCATGAACGCCATGACTCCAACATCGGTTATTCAGCCGGTTTGTACCGACTCCTATAGCACTATAACACTATAGCACTAACACTAGCACCACACTGTCACTGTCACACTATCTCACTAACTAACTAACTAAGTGGATAAGTAAAGCGGCGGAACTATTAATTCGGCGTTATCGTCGCTGCGGTGTCGATACAGGCGGATCGGGCTCATATCGGCAGACGTCGTTAGCCTGAAAAGGAAATTGATTGTTCAGTACATTTAGATATTTTTAATTGTAGCGATAAGAAATTGGGTTCGGTGCGTTCATTTTGTAGTGCAATATAAAATTACTGAAAATATTATTGTTGTCGGTTTGCTAACGGTAATAAGAAAAAATAAAAATAAATATATAATATTCTTTGGGACTGCCATGGCGCAGTGGGACAACAGTCACGGAGAGGAGGAAGGTACTTAGCATCTAGTATTTTATATAAAAAATGTTAAATATAGTATAATTTCATACATATCATGTCATCATCGAATGATTGGCTCCGAAGGCAGTTCTGCTGAGAAGAGAGAGCCGGCAAGAAATGTTATTTTTAATGAATTTTTTTTTTATTGATATAATTACCCAGAAAACACGAATTTAAATACATATTTTAAGCTTTAATAGCTACTAATTAATAGAATATAAATATACAAATATATTCATATAATAAATTTGATATCAGCCAGGATTTCCCAGAGAGATAAAGGTGTGTCAAAATGGCCAATAGCCCTTTAAGCCGGCGCTGATAGCTTATCACATCTGGAGGACATGTAACTTTAATGACGTCGTAATCGGCCGGCTTAAGCTGATTATTTTTTAAAGATTAAAACACACAAAGGAATTTACATATAGAACAGCCATTTCAGATATTTTAAAATGGTAGAGGTAGCAAAAAATTGGAAAAAAAACTACATTTTTAAGCATCAAATTATTATAATACAGTATTCATCTTTATATGTTCTTTTATTATAATAATTTGTTTTCTTTTTTATTTACGCTTCTTTTGCGTCTACATATACAATAATTGCGGTCTCTGCACTCCAATTATGAAAGGAACAACATCATCATAATTTTTTTAAGAATTAGGATTAGAACCCGTACTAATAACTTTTATACACGAGGTGTTAGAACATTTTACAACGAAAACTTACTTTTAAAATACAGCAGCAATGGAAGACTATAATATGAAATGTTGCCACCAATATGCAGGTCCGTGCCGCCTTACATCATCTGAAACAGACAGACGAAATCATTTTAAACTACTGTTTAACTAACATTACCCACTACTATAGCTATAATTATTATAACATTAAATAATAACAGCGTAACATCGTCTAGCTTAAGAGTTTGTTTGGTTGAAGACGTTAATCTCGGGAACTACCCATTGGACAGTCCATTAACCGAGGAATGCTATAGCCTATAAAGCATCACGTTAATAATTTCAAAGTGAACCCAGCTAGTAGTACGCAAGTTAAATAATAGCACCGTTGCATCGTCTAGAATTTGCATAAGAAGTATGAAATAACCGACCAAAAGGATGCAATTAAGTTTGAGGCATTGCGTTTGGAGAGTACAATCTGCTTAATTGTACCCATTATATCATTCGTAGCGACCTTCGCGTGTACTTGCGTAAGCGTTACAGTAGAGGCGGGTTCATCATTTTTTACTTATACGATCAACGATATTCAATAATTTATTGAATAAGATCGTATTAGTAAAATGGAAATAAATCATTCGCGTGCCAGGCTCAAATCCATCACCATTCATTTACAGACACTGTTCTCTTTTCTTTTAGAAAAGTTTTCTATATTACCATTCTAGATATAATAATTTACATGCTAATAAAACATCTCAATATACGAAGTTCCCTATAATTACTTTGAAGAAACCTGCAATTTATAACACATTCATTCTAAACTGAGAAACTATTGACATAAATACAAGAAAATGTGTTTTTCTAACTTTAATATGACAGAAATAGGGTAATGTTTATATGTAGGCACTCATCGCGTATAACATTACAGCAGTTAAATAAATTAATTTAGAGTGAAACTAGAACTGCATTATACTACGGACATAATTATTGAGTTAATTCGTAATTAGCTTTACTCGGATTGGAGGATCTATTTTAATTGTTAAATCAATTATGGTAAAACGCGTCGGAATGCCCTAGGCCTATATATGAAACCATCGTGGCGCAGGAACACAAGGTTGCGACTGTAAACGCAACGCAACGGTTCGATTTCCACTTGAGGGAATCAACTATTTGAGATTTTTTATCAAATTTTTAGATTTAGAATTATTAGATTTTTTGTCAAAGTCGCTTTGAGTTCCACTATTTGAAAGTGTCTTAATGGGACCGGAGTGTCTTAACACTAGTTTCACAATTTCCCTCTGCCTACCCTACTATGTACAGGATACATCGGAATATCTCGAATATAGTGTGCTTAACTCTTACCTCGCTCTAGCTCTCTCTCTCTTTAACTCTATCTTGCATTTTTTGCCTATTAAGTAGGTAAATTTTATCTCATTTGATGCAAAAATTACGTAGTTACACTTAAGAAAATGCCAGATACGCAATCAAAGTTTCAAAATAGTCTTTTCGCATACATTTACATATTATTAAGGCTATTGTTACTCTAAATAAGAGTTATCGATCACATTGTTATTTAAAAGTATTATTTCATAGGAGGATTTTGATTAACAAATGAAATATCTATTGGTATAATTAAAAAAAATAAATCTAAATAATATTATTATTCATTTAAAATATACAATATTTAATGTACAATTGTTTCAAACGTACAACTTTACAAAGATTGTAATTAGTTGAGTCACCCGTTATCGCACGGAGGCGCCATAGCAACGACAACCAAACACAAATGCACACGCAAACAATGTAAAAACACAAAACATCATTTACTGTAACAATTATGATTTATAATAACATCTATTATAGATGATTATAAGAATCAAATAAATTATTATTTGATTCTTTGTAAAATAACTGTAATGATTGCATATTACAAAACATACAATACAATACACATAAATACAAAACAATACAATAAACATACCGAAATCAAATCGAATAATCCAATATCGTAATCGAACCCAAAATAATTAATCGAATAAATGAATCGAATATCGAATCAAAAATACTTAATTGAGAGCCTCCTCCTTCTTGTTTTGAAAGTCGGTTAAAAATACAGATTTATCACAAACAAACACAGATTTATCATGCGGTATAAGTATAGATATGGATTGCTTTATATTTGCAGGCAAACTCATGCCTTGAGTTCATTCAAATGCAGATAACTTTTTTTTTAATCAACCGATTTTGATGAAACAAACTTCAGATGTTGTTAAGTTAAAAAAGAAGATTAGCGTGACCATACATACAGACAGACATACAAGAAATAAAACAAATACTCACATTTAGCATTTCAATTATAGTTTACTGTATAACATTGTAATAAATAATTAAGAAGATATCACTGATTCGAAATGACCTAGCCTTCGGGCGGCACAGTATGAGTATGACCGACGCGAAAATATTTATAGTTGAAGCAGGCGTAGCCGCGTCCGTGCCCACTAGTCATTGTATATTACAAGACAGCAGCCATAGCAAGTCTTTTGAAAGATCACTATTTTACATGCGCAACAACTGTGATATCAGCAGTCAGGCCTGACCCAACAGGGACTTTACGTTTTTAAGGTGAGTTATATTTTAAAATTAACGACCAGCTCGTCACGCATGCCTGATATAAGGGTACCGAGGGTGGTGGTTACCGTGTCTTTCTTTCCTTATGACTTTAATGTACGAAACAAACAAAGGCATAAATAACGTTTTTGTATGGTTATCTTTTTTGTGACGCAGCGTGACGCGACTGCTAGTAGCTGGTGCTCTACTGTGATCGATTTTGTTTTATATATATACAAATACAAAAAATAATATATAATATGAACAGTAGAAGACTGACATTAATATAAATAAATATAAAAGCTTATTTTTCTAATATTTTTGTGTGAAATGGAAAAATAATCATATATGACATAAGTTAGGCTAGCTTTAAATTAAACAATACAAGTTCAGTTACAGAAAAAGAGGACCTTTGTATTTATCAGATTAGTAAGATTATTATGGATATACAGTATATACACATACATAAACGGGAAAAGGCGTGAAACTACTGCATACACGGTATATATTTCACAATATGTAAATACAATCTGTCCGTTAACCCTCATCAAATTGCTTTCTCGTATAGCCTTTCACGTCCACCGCTTTGTGTTGTCCCTTTGGTTGTCATATAATTATATTAATAGTGAATTACTATTCATAGTTTATGTAACAAACTTAATATTTTATTTAAATAACACATTATACTCAAAAAACATATCAATTAACAAAAAAACAGCGTTTTAAAAACAAAAAAGTTAATCGAAATTGATGAATTGATGAATACTCTTTGGGGAGAGGGCAAAAAATCCGCAAACGTCGGGCGACCGTCACCGCCGCGCCGCGCAGGTTGTTGACCGAGGACGCTCGTGCGAGAAACTATTTGTGAGGGAACCTGAAAACGACTAGTTCACCTTTTTTCTATTTTTACAATGTGGTATCTTAGGAATATGTTTGGGTTTAGTTAATCTTAGGAACCCATGGTTTTAATTGGAACATTCATCTTGGGTTGGATAGTCCATTTATCGAAAAAAGCTTATATCACTTTAAACATTTCAATTTCCCACTGTACCTGCGTTCAATGTTACCGGTCTCGAGCGTGACGCGACGTTGACTTTCTTTGTTAAATAAACCGCCGCAAAAAGTGGGCGCTGACTGGCGGTGACAAATGGCTCAACGACAATTGTTTTAGAGCCAAGTAAGTAAAGACTCATTCACGCATTTTGCGATTCCATCTGTTCTATTGGTGCATAAAGTATCTTTTCGGTGACAACACTCAGCTTTCTACCCACTTCTCGAGCTATACCGTTGAATATCGCTTTTCTATAGCACAAACTCTGGGTTGTAATTTATCATTTTGATTTACATATTTGTGCTTGAAACAGCAGCTGATTTGTCAGATTATATTTCCTTTGTAGTGTTCGTGCATATGATATGTAAATGAAAGGGGGGAAAATGAAAACTTCCGGCGTGTTAAGAATTATAATATTTTATCGCAATCCTCATTTAATACCGTTCTCGATATTATACTTAAACGACACTAGTACATAATTATTTTCAAAGTACTTGCAAGTTATCGTTCATTAACAAAAATTACCTATTTTTACAGCAAAAAGGAGCATGCATGCAGCATGTAGAATATACATATTTGTATTTAATTTTGCAATATTTTTTTTAATTATTTAAGCCATTTTGCGGAATACACAAACAACAAAGTAGCACTAAAGTAGCACTTACTTTCAACTTCTGTACTGATTCCCGAATACAGCCGAGTGGACAGAACAACCTACTGTTAAGACAAAATCACGCTTTGTCTAGTAGCAGAGCGAGAAAATGAAAATAATTCATTCCCCCAGATAGCAATCGAACTAACAACCGTCGCGTCCAGTACGCGCGCACTGAGCCATACCTATTTTCTCCATAAAAACTAAAAGTTATAGACATACATACATAGATAATTAAAATTCTTGCAAGTTTGATATCGGCCGGTCGTGAGTCGTGACACATGTGTTACATTTAACTTGTCGCATGATGATATTGTCACCTAATCGTGCCGTGTTTTACATTTTTGATATTTTTACCGAAAATTTTGGAAATTTATAAATTATATTTTTACAGAGGGAACCTTGGAACCTAGTGTTAAGACACTCCATTCTCCACTTTCTGCCGAATTCTGAGGGATTGCGTGTTGGGTGGCGAACCTCAATAACGCACTGTCTCGTTACCAGAGGGCGAAAACGAAAATATTAAATATTTTCCCAAGTGAGAATCGAACCGACAACCTTTCCGTTTTCAGTCACACCCTTGTGCCACCTCGCCACGACTACCTTTGTACGAATGGATGTGAAAAACTGGTGTTTTCTAAACTACTTGATGTTATTTATACTTCTTCGTGTCACATGGAAATAGATCAGTGATATCGAAGTTCACCAAACAAAGTGATGTAATCTCGATGAATTTCAGCTGTAGGTATCCCGCACACAACAGGGTAGGCAGAGAGAACCTAATGTTAAGATACTCCGTTTCCCACTTTCCGCCGAATTTTGGGAGCATTGCGTGTTGAGTGGCGGAACTCAACGCCGCGATTTGCTTGGACACCAGAGTGAACAAATGGAAATATTCATTTCCACGAGTGAGGATCGAACCCACAACCAGTCGCGTTTACAGTGACACTTTGTACCCCTGCGCCACGACTGATCTCAACTCGATAAATAAAATATACAACGCGAAAAGAATTTTAATAAAAAAATTCGATTCCTTAGTTCCTGAGATTTAACCAAACAAAAAATAACTAAGCTTTTTCTGTCCTAAATCTAAGTATCACGCGCTTTACTAGATCGATTAATAGGAGCTACCTGGCCACTCACATTAGGCATCTACACCATAATTTAATATTAATAATCATTGCAGTGAATAGAATAAACAAGTTATAAATAGTTGAAGTAAATTACGAAACAACTGACTCAATAGAAAATTGGACCAATTGCTATTTAATTTTGTAATGGCACTGCAAAAAATGGCTCGTGTTGATTCTAAATGCTAAACTAATCAATAAACTAATAAGCAACATCACCAAATAGTCTCTTATCTAGTCAAGACACTGCGTACTTGGTGTTACGAGCGAATTAGAGACAATTTGAAAATAATTAATCGAGTGTTGAGTGACAGGAATCAACGCCATGATTTGTCTTCATTATCCCCGAGTGGCGATTGAACTCACAAACACCGTATCTATAATGATTAGGGAAATCTCCTTTCCTGTTTATCAGGTAAGTACCTGATTGCAATATTTAACCTTAATTGATTTCATACATAGTAGAAATATGATATTCTGACGCCTCTAGCTGGCTTGCACGCAATTGTTTTAATTTTAAATTTTAATGTTCTTAGGTTATTCTAATAAGCTTTAATACTTACTTAAATAACTCGGTCAGTAGGTGGCCAGTAGTGGCGCAGGGGCACAAGCGTGCGACTCTACACTCTACTATGCATGATGCTGAGTGAATGATGGATTCAATTCCAACTCATGAGAATGAAATGTTTATTATTTTTATTTTCTCCCTCTGATAACGAGGATAAACGTGTTGAGTGCCACCACCGCAATGCGTTAAAAATCGGCGAAAAGTGGGAAATGGAACTATCTTAATGAGAACTAAGTCTTATCACTAGCCTGCCAGGTTCCCTCAGACTGCCCTGCTGTGTGACATGTTCATACAAGTCCTAATTAAACGATAACTGTAAACACTGAGCGTATATGTTGCATTCCAACAAGAGCATTGCATCGTATTTAGAACTACTTTCCAAAATCTAATGTATATTACCGTTATGACAAAGCAAACTACATATGAAAAAATAAACATCCAGGCCGTTGCGGCGCAGTGGGATAGCAACCGATTTCTAAAAAGATAAGTGTGGGTTCAATCTCAATCAGGGATAACGAATTATTTTTATTTCCCCTAGCACTGGCAAGACAAAGCACGGTGTAAAACTATAATAGATAAATAAACGACGTCCTTATCGTAGCCTTGTAAAAATCCATCAAATTATATTGAAGTTTTGACATTGCATAGATAAGGAAATAATGGACATTAACTTAAGTGTTAATAAAAAAAATATTGCAAATAGCGAGTGTTCACTTCAAGGTTTACATTACAAAAAATCGATAACATTATTTATACACATGTTTATTTAAAAAATATTTGAGATTTGCTCAAATTTTGCATTAGAGGAAACAAGAACAATTTGAATATGAACACTTCAAATCATTAATCTTTAATCTTTATGCCTCATACAATGGGGTGGACAAATAGTAGACTACATTCGACTTAGAAGTCGTAGTGACGAAGGAGCATAAGTATGCAACTTTAAACGCGACGGTTGTGGGTTCGATTCCCACTCGGGGGAATGAAATAAATTTAATATTTCCATTTCCTCGCTCTACTTACAACGTAAAGCGCGACATTGAGTTCGCCACTTCATCATCATAATGAGAACGGAGCGTATAAGCACGGGGTCCCAGAGTCCCTAGGCTTACCCACCCTGCTGCACACAGCAATGACACAGACACTGTTCTATAATTTCCATCCGAATTCACATCCATGGGTAATGAAAGGCAAATCCTGACATCGCATTTCATCTTACCAGAATAAAAAAAGGAAATAATTTCATTCAAAAGGCCGCAAGAACCCCATTCTACTAATTCTAAATTTAACAATTATTTTAAAATCTATCAAAACTCGTGACGCGGTGTGAACTCTGCTATCGCCCTCGCTGCAAAATTATTAATTGTATACGTGTTCTGAGCAATCCTCATCAATCACGGTAGCAGCGTGTTACGGACGGAAGCTCACGAGGTTTCGAGGGTAACGTCAGAATGAATGTATACCTTTTAATACAAATACAAACATACAAGTATAAATATATCTAATAAATCATAAGTTGATTTTTTAAATGTATTTACGGATGCTTTCTTGAAAATAACATTTTTCCTTAACAAATTTGGAAGTTATATCCTATATTAATTTTTATTTATTATATCCAGAGCAAATCTGGTGGAAGACATTAGTGGCGTTAACTAACACCTTGTACAAAATGAATAGAAAAAAAAACATAGTAAGTTATTGAGTGGGAATCGAACAAAGAACACATCTTTCGCCTATCGGTTAAAAGATAAAAGAATACCGGAAATATCAACTGGAAACAAGCAGACATAATTATAACAATTGATATCAAGAACTCTAGAAGAATGGTGAAACGAGATGACAACAAATGACGATGGGAATTGAGTTATGTATTATACATACAATACATGTACATCAATATAAAAAGTTGATTATTTCTTCATATGAAAGTAGGTTAAAATACGATACAATAATATAGAAATAAAAAAAACATACTTAACATCGGATATTTGATATATTTATTACGTAATACCTCTTAAAGACAAACAAAAAAGTAAACTTTAATCTTTGATTGATTACAATTCAAATAAACATAAAATTCCCTTTCCTTATCAACTCTTAAAAAGAATAATAAATATTCAAGGTTAAAAGATATTTAATAATTTAATAGCACTTATAGCTTATCGCTATATCGATACGATAGTGTACAGTGTGTACAATACACTCTCTACTAATATATAGTCTATTTATCGAAAGACAGCAGGCTATATTATTTCATCATCATCATCATCATCATAAGCGTATGTTATTTTAGTTCTACTGAGATGATAAAATGAAGTAGGTATATTATTGAATTACATCACCTAATTCGTGTGGAATAGTATAATACTAAAAAGTTAAGATAAAAACAAAATATATATTACCAAAAGACATGCGCTCAATAGAGTGGTGGAAACGAAAGAGGAACGCATGATTGTCTATTACTATATATAAAACAAAAGAAGACACTAGAAAACATAACAACTAAAATTATTTTATTTATCTAAGTACTACACAAATATTTATAAATATGCTTTGTCGATCGTTACAAGATAAGACCACTCTGTTACCAATACCTACTACACTTTCGTTTGCGCCTTAATCACATAAAATAGGCTAATCAGCAGGTGAGGCAAAGTGTCTTGAAACTAGCTTCTCTGCTCTCCACAAGTAAAGAAAAAATAGAATATATAAAAAAAATGTAAAAACAAAAACAACCCGACAAGTTAACTTCCATATAAGGAAACCATTCATATGGTCTAAAAAAATGTAATTTATATAATTTGTTTTCAATGTCTATGTCTGACAATCCTGCAGGGCATGCCAATGCAGTCGGTTAAAGAAGGACAACAAGATGCAATTTAATACACAATATTCATGTGTTACGTACTAAACAAGACGCCGCCGTCGCAGAGCACAAGTTCATTGACACACACGCGCGATTTGACTGCAAACCATTATATTAGGGGTGTGCAAAAACACCATGTTTATAATTGTCATTTTTTAAATTAATCTATACTAATATAATAAAGCGGAAGAGTTTGTTTGTTTGTTTGTTTGAACGCTAAGATCTCTGGATCTACTGGTCCGATTTACTTTGTTTTTGTTTTGTATGAAAGCTGCATTCTTCAGAAGTGCTATAGGCTATATAACATTACATTTTACATATAAAATAATATATTTTAAAGTACTTTCTAATTTGACATGCAATTTATTCTGCCATGTTATAACAGCCGTCGCGTCGCTACGCAACCGTTACCGCGACATTTTGATATTCATCCTTATGAAAATAAATACAATAGTCACTTTTAGCATTTTATCTAGATTGAAATTATAGTTTACTGTATAACATTCTAATAAATAATTAAGGAATTAAAAAATTACTTCATAAAATAATTTCGACTTCCTATAAGCTTTATAAAAAACCGCATAAATTTAATATGCAAACTTTATAGAAGGTCATACGACCGCCTAAATATGATAATCTCGTTATATTGAAATATGCCGCAACCCTGATCTAGATCGTGCCGGTGTGAGGAACTGGTGTTCCCTTTCTCTTAATTCTTTAATCAAACGCTTTGTAATGTAGCTCTCCTCTTGATAATAGTTCTAGCCAATGAAGCCATTTTTTTATGCATTAGTTACTAATTATATTATTGTCAGCATCCTCGTGTGATTTAAGTCACGCGATTTTATTTATTTTCACGCATCACTTGCGTTCTATGGGATAGATAGAGGACCTAGTGATAAATCTCTAATTAAGGCCAGCTTACAGTTGACACGTGGTGACACTCCACCTACGTCATGCTAGCGTTAATAATTAATTAATATATTTTACTCAATATTATATTATAATAAACTTTCAAAGTTTTAAGGCGGTGTTGAGTACCACCAGCACTAAATACGTAGAATTCGGCGAAAAGTGAGGAACGGAAGTATCTTAGCGACAGGTTTCCAAGTTCAGTTCGGGATAGTCAAAGTCAAAACAAATCTAATCAAAATAAGCATAAATTAACATCACAAAAATATTTTACAACTTTATAAACTAATAGAAAATGAACAAAAAATATATAATTTAATTTTTAAAATAACTAAATTAATCTGGAAAGCACATTTGCAACAAGAGTTCATGAAAATATATGTCGTTATAAACGCTGTCACATATTTCAATACAGTTGAGTAGTTTTTTGACCCCCTTGCGTATGTCTCTTTGAAATAACCTCCAAGTCGAGCCATAATAAAGTACTTGCATGTTCCTACTCACGCTGTACTGTATTGAACAATTTGTGTTCGTTTACGACCCGCCTCCATAAAATTGATTGTAACAACAATGTTGTCGAGTTCTGAACTTAGTTGATAAGCAAGAAGCGATTGATTTTCATCTTCTACCTGTATTATAATACATCGATTTTTAACCGACTTCTGTAAGAAAAGGAGGTTATCAATTCGACTGTATTTTTTTTATTTATTTTTTTTTCTATAATTTGAAGTTACCATTACTTAGTATTTTAATTTTAATTAAATGTCAAAATTGCTATTTTCGCCTGCCTTTTACCATTCATTTAAAAATTTCAACAACGTAGTTTAATGGACAGAAAAAAGAACACAGAACGTCATGATCTTGTTCCACTATAAAACTGAGAAGTAGAAACACTAAATAACCAAAAAATCACACATCTGCCGCTCACGAGGTGTTTAAGCAAAAGGCCTAGTGTTGAGACACTCTGTTCCCATTGTAAACAATAATATAACAAGACATCTAACAAGCTAAGCCCGAGAAACCAACAGTTACGACAATCGGGGTCGACCATTTAAGGTCAGCCGAAACCGCGTCCGAACTAGTTTAGCCCGCTGACCGCTGACCGGCGCGCGTTGTATAACGGTTACGTGCATTCTAAGTGTTTGCAACACGAACATCTTTAGTTAAGCGCATTCACCTGTCCCTTAGGTAGCTTAGGCGGCTTTTTTATCGTAAGGAAACTCTTTCATATTTTATTATATTAAATAATAAATCCAGCCTTTATAAATAAATGCTAACGATGGTGTTTAAAAAGAAATAAACCTGTCCTAATGTGTAAGACATCAGCTAGTCCGGTCATTCGGGGCAAGGACAATATACTGTGTGACTCTGGTGCAATGAGGGCAACTCCAGAGGCGGCTAGAGGCGGTTACATTGAAATCACATTTCGTAATCTACACGTATTGCAGCTCCGCGCTTTATCATTCATATACCAAGAGAGGAATTAAGTAGAGCTCGTTAACTTGTGTCAGGTCACTCCGTTCTCCGCGCAAGGAGTGGGAAGTCACTGCCATGTTTTATTACTATAGAGGGGAAATGAAATAATTAAATTTATCGAGTAGACGTAGTAGTAGAGTGGAGAGTTCGGCCATCGTGTTTATGGCCAATGTGGCCTCTTTATGTACCTACATCGATTGTAAAAAGATTGCACGCTAGTTGGCGGAGCTCAACACTGCATTTTATCTATCTATATATATAAAAGGACTTGTCCTCACTGACTGAGGTAAGACGCACGCACAGCCGTAACCGCTGATGATAGAAACGTGGAATTTGGACAGATGTTTACTTTCGTAATCTAGACATCCACTAAGAAGGGATTTTGAAAAATTTTAACCCTAAAGGGGTGAAATAGGGGTTGAAAGTTAGTATGGAAAAAAATTTAAATCGGCACCGATTCTTATAAAATTTAAAATTCAGACTCTTAAAAGTATTTAATTGAACACGTGTTTCATGGTTTTCTAGAATTTTTTCCATAAGGGTGCAAATAAGGGGTTGAAAGTTTGTATGGAAAAATTCTTAAATCGCCACTGATTTTTATAAAATTTGAAATTTAGACTCTTAAAATATTTAATTGAACATGTGTTTCATGGTTTTCTAGAATTCACCCCCTAAGGGTGCAAATAAGGGGTTGAGATTTTTTTTGGAAAAATTTTTAAAACGCCGCCGATTTTTATAAAATTCGAAATTTAAACTGTTAAAAATATTTCATTGGACACATGTTTCATGGTTTATTAGAATTCACTCCTAAATACTTAAGCGAAGCTGCGCGCGTCCGCTAGTATATATATGAAAGGCCTTGTCCTCACTGACTGAGGTAAGACGCACGCACAGCCGTAACCGCTGTGCGTAGAAACTTGAAATTTGGACAGGTGTTTACTTTTGTAATCTGGACATCATTGGTTGAAAGTTTGTATGAAAAAAGTTTTAAATCTGCACCAATATTTATGAAATTTGAAATTTAGACTTTTAAAAATATTTCATTGAACACGTGTTTCATTATTTTTTAAGGGTGCAAATAAGGGGTAGAAAGTTAGTATGGCAAAATCTTTAAATCGCCACCGTTTTTTATAAAATTTGAAACTTAGACTCTTAAAAATATTTCATTGAACACATGTTTCGTGGTTTATTAGAATTCACCCCTAAATAATCGAGCGAAGCTGCGCGCGTCGGCTAGTCTAAGTATATTAATAAAGTGAATCACTTCAAAATATTGTCAAAGAATTGCAAAAATGTATATTTTGGTAGACATATATTAATGATATATATGTATTTAATATATTTTGTCAAATAAGCGTATGTAAGTATATTTAAACACTTGCCACGACTGTGACAGTGACTTTGACCGACGCGTCGCGGTGTCTGCTCGCCGATCGCACACAATGGCAAGGCCATGTATTCTCTCAGCTAGGTAGGTACGAGTATATGAGAACGATTTCCGTATTTTTCTGATTTAATATCAGGAAGGAAAAATCGGTGCTCGACAGAGTGGTTTGTTCAAATTTCACGCTTCACAATTTATTTAATAGTCTAATATAGGAGTTATAATAAACAATCTCTATAAGAAGTAATATATTTAATCACTAGCGGCTCCCCTGCGGCTTCGCCGATTATTCATTTAATAAACAGAATTAACTGACAGTCAAATGTATTGGATGTCAATGAATAATTTAATTAACTCGTTCAGAAACAGCCTTAAATGTTAAATTATTGATTTGGGTAAAGATTTATAATGTTCTTTGTAAAATAACTGTAATGATTGCATCCATTTCAGTCAAAAATACTAAACGTACAGACAAAATATTTTTACTGTTGTATTATATATAGAGATAGAGATAACTTGCATATATGTAAGTAATAATTATATATTAATATTAAGAAAATAATAACTTTGATAACATTGATTCTTATACCGCCCATGGAACACATTATTTATTTTTCAGTTCGAAAAACGTGAACAAACGAGAACAAATATGAATAGTTTGCCCACAAAAAGCGGAAAATATGTTTTTTCTAGCTTAAACCTGTATACTATATCATAGCAGGATAAGCAGAGGGAACAAAAAAGAAAGGGAACTTGTCAAGACACTGTCCCTACTGAAAATACACCCGTGATAAGTAAAAAAAATATCATATTTATCATCGCAACATAGATAAAAAATTGAGTAATAAGGTAAATATAATGTGCGATACTGTGGTCTTACGTAACCAAGTAAAAGCGAAATTTAAAACAAACACATAACATTACAAAATATTCATAGAGACTTGTTAATTAGTAAGTATTAGAAACTCGCCTTATTGAAGAATCTATTTTGACATAAATAATTATGATTATAAATGTTAATTAAAATATTTTAGGCATAATAGCTTGACACATTAGGTAATTTCATAATTAAGTAGCTCTGTAACATTTATTCTAGTACTCTCTATATGTTAGACATACTTGGCGGAACCCAACGCCGTTATTTGTCTAATTAGATTAGGGGAGACGACAAAAGTGCAAGTAAAATATGAAACGAATGAATCGTACACGTCGTTGACTTTTGCTGCTTAATTTCACATTAATGTTTCGACATTGAGCTAACACTAGGTTCTCTATGATGAGCGATAAGGCGAAAACCATAAAAAAAACAACTAAATATATTTCAACCTGTTGACTGAACCCACAACTATCATGTGAGCGAAACAATTTCCACCGCATCACAACGTAATGAGGAATTAATGAATCTACACACTATGAGAATGCAAATACAAGAGCCCGTATAAACGTGTCAAACGAAAGAAACAGTAAACACGGAAATTGATAAACATTGCTCAGTTTTTTGAAAGCAATCCGCAATCACCGATTGTTCGAGGTATCGACACAAACATACATACATAGGTACCTACTGGTAACCTACCCAGTACCCAGTGGGTACGTACGGGAAGTGTTACGATAACATCACAATAAGTGTTTTGCACGTTTGCTCGCTTCAAATACACCAACTAGACTTAGCACACTAAAGTGCCGATCACGGTTCCGATCATATTCTTAAATAAAAAATAATTAAAAAAAATACGTTTATATTTCCATTTTCTTCGCTCTGGTGTCGAGGCAAAGCGCGGTGTTGTGTTCTGCCACTCAACACGCAATGCCTCCAGAATTCAGCAGAAAATGGGGAACGGATTGTTTTGAGACTAGGTTCCCTCTGCCTACCCTGCCGTGTGCGGGATACAGCGTGAAGCTTATATTCTTGTATCAGAAATATTCCTTAATGGGTGATTAGACTGGAAGTTGACCGAAACTATAGTATGAAATTACTCTTATGATGACAAATACCTATTTTAATACACTGAAATCGAACCGAGAACGAGCCATGACGCGGGCACCATAGTGTTCTTCCTTAAAAATCTACCTTGACTTTTACGACCATCACCTCAAGTGATCCGCCTACTCTAGTCTACTTAAAATTGAAGACAAAGGAATCAACTATTTTTAGGAGGCCCGTCGTGGCTAGCGTAGTCAGGAGCATGTGACGGTAAGCGCTACAGGTTGCCTGCTAGGCTCAGGTACTCAGGCACTTATTCCACTCAACTTCAGCATCTTTTGCAATATTACATGTAGCGTTATCAATATCGCAGATAATATTTACAAATGTAAATGATAAGATATGTGACGACCTTGTCCCTCTTACAAGAGAAAATATTAAGCAACAACTGCTTTGGGTCCTTGGAATAGATCGGATTTCGCAATTAAAACGGAATTATAGCTTATTAAGTTAATTGGATCATTATGAAATTTAATTTTCAGCTTCACGCTGTATCCCGCAAACAGAAGGTATCTGTGCTGCAGGCGGAACTGACGCCAATAATTCATTCCCCCCAATGAAAATCAAATGCACTGCCACGATGGTCGTATCATATGACTTCTGTAACGATAAAAGATATTTAATATTCGAAGGTCTTATCACTTGGTTTCCAGATAGTCTGTTATATCCGGGATACAGCTTGAACCTATATATATATGACAATCACAGATCACACCACACAAACTCAAACTGCCCCTCGAAGGCTTTAACATAAAACAATAAGCAATAACAATTCACATTTCTTACTTCCTAATGGGATAATACGTACATACATTATTACGTCCAAAAGTGACCTATTCTTTTGCAGAAAAAAAATCATCAATTTCCTTTTCAAATAAACAATAGTCATATATAATGTATGTTATCAGTTTAAGTTCAAGTTAATTTAGTTTGTAATTACCTAGTTCTGTAACAAGAAAAAAGCTACATGTGACGTAACGTAGAGACCGAGACATGCGCAGCATTAGCGAGACTCGTCTCATTGTTTAGAACAAATAATTGGGGCCATTATGAACGTAGCCTTTTATCTGAGAATATCCTATTATCGCGTTTAATTTTAAATAGAACTAATGTAAAGACATACACATACAAATAAGTACCTAATTGTGTTTTTAAAGAACTAGGATAGGACTAGGATATTTTTTTATTTGTATTTATAAATTTCCGAAATCCAAAAAATTTTTTTTTTGAATAATCTAATAACAAAATTAAAAATACAATATTTTTTATTTTGTTATTTTAATGTTGGCTCGTAATATTGTGACTTTATTATTTCTATCAAAACTATGTGTATTATTAGTTTTAGGGCAACATCCTATATCTTATAAAACAAAGTCGCTTTTCGTGTCTGTCTGTTGTTTCTAACTCTTCTTCTTCTAAACCACCCAACGGATTTTATTGCGGTTTTCACCATTAGGTCGAGTATTTTTCGTAGAAGGTTTATATATAGTTTATTATTTGTACATTCTTATGTAAATTAACATAAATACGAAAAATATGAATAAAGTCCTACCCGCTGAGACACTTTCGCGCATGCGCTGCTTTAATGGTAAGTACTACATGAAAAAAATGTACTGGAGTATTGTTCTTCTCAATGAGATCTACAAAAAAGTCCGCGAGAGCATATTTTTATCTTTTAAGGATAACGTGTAGTGATCATATTTCTGTCTAAAAATAATAATTTCAATATATTTTTTATTGTGAGGGATATTTTTCCATAATGGTATTAATCCTTATCCTTTAAAATACTTTATTAATTTTCTACGTTAAACGAAGATAAAATTTGCTTTTTACACAATTTCGAAATTGCGAATAGTTTAAGAGAAAAACGCATTTAATTGTTGACACATCACGTCGTTGACACTTCAGCGAGTATCGACTCAAGTTCTACTTATCCCTTACTC
>HE671886.1:44034-54671 GCA_000313835.2 Heliconius melpomene melpomene
CGAGAAATTCATAAAATACAGTCATCATGAGCAGAGAAAGCAAGTAGAATCACATTACTTAGAGCGTTTACCACCTATCCAAAAAAAAACAAAAACCGACGAAGCCGTGTCGTGTCTGCACCAAAAGAAAAAAAACGCAAAGAAACAGTTTACTATTGCCCGGTATGCCCTGAAAAACCTGCCTTATGCGTTGAAAATTGTTTTAAAATGTTTCACTCCTTTGTGACTTCACAGTGATGTACCTAATTTTTTTTCTATTAACCTTAATTTTCTGATTTAAGTAATGTTTTATTCCAAATGCCAAAGAATTTAACCCCGTCCTCCTTACACGGCCACTGGTTTAAAATTCGTCAGAAATCGCATACAATCAACTACGAAAATACTCGTAGTTGGCGGTGCAGCCCAGATCATGTACTACGTGTATACTCGTAGGTTGGCAGGCAACATGTTAATTAGATTTTTTTTAATATTCTTTGTATTAACTCAAATATTAAGTAAATAATGACCAATTTATATTCAGTATTAGGTATAAATGATGGTACTAGACTCACATATCAAATCAACACAGCAAGACTAACAAGAGCATTCAAAATACAAGGGAATCTCGGTAAAGCAACAGACACATATTTCTGGAATGGTAAAGTAGTAGAAAAATCAAGTTATGGACATGTTACGAGGGCAAAAATAGATAAAATAGTTGCTCATATGCAAGCTGCACATCAGAAAACTATGTATGAGTAGGTATCAGAAATAAAAGAAGAATGTTGCATTGATTTTTTCATAAATATTATATCTTGATCATAGGTGGATTTAGCAATATATAATATACGGACTGACTTTATTTTATTACCTCATAGAAATTTTATATCTGTAATGTATTAAAGATATTCAAATCATATTGTTAATAACTTTTCCTTATCACTTATATTATTTGTACTTTCAATATTCCAGCTAACTTCTATATCTACAGTAAAACACACAAATTGCTACCCACTCAACTAGTAATTAAACACTATTATTAATGTTTATAAAGGAAAAGAAAAGAAAATTGCAGAAAATATATTTCACTCTTCTGGAAGAAAGGGTTTTAATAACTTTCTTAAAAATGTGTAAATCCACCACTCAACTTATTGTGTTAACCTGTGCCTTGCTTGTTTTTTGCCCTCCATTTGCCCAACAGAGGCAATATTCTATACAAGCATAAAATACAGTAATAGTAATAATTATGCATATAGTAGTTAGTATTAATCATATTATTTACATTTGTGTTTGCAGATTATCAGGTCTTCATATGGACTCACAGACAACATATGAGTTAGCATCACAAGGTTTGATCCGACCGGCAAACAGTGCATTGCCTGTTATTTATGGAATTAAATGTGTACATTTTGAACCACCAAACTTTACTTTAGGTAAAATATTAACTTCTCTAAAATTTTACTTTAAGAAATGGTGTAAATACAAGAAGCCTAATAATAGACACTACATACTTATAATGTTGATAAACTGTTGAATCTTACTTGCTACGATAATCAATTCTCAAATTCCCGACTTTTCTACCATAGCAGGATAGTCAGAGAAAACAGTGTGAAAACACTCCATTCTCTAGCTTTCTGCTTGAAATCATATATAGGGATTGAACCTGAACCCATAACTACCATATTTACAATTAGACTGTTATTACAAATTCTATCAGAAATTGAAAATATAAATATGTTTAATTTTTCAGAGGTTCAATGCATAAATGAATATGAAAAATATTTATGGACACTAGTACATGATTTAGGAATACAATTAAAGACATCAGCACATTGTATAGGTGTTCAATGTATTAGACAAGGCAAATTTGATATAGAATTAGCTCTATTAAGAAAACATTGGCAGTTAGATAATATTATTGATAATATGGACACCTGTCGACAGCTTATGGAAAGTAATGAACACTTACTTAAACCTAAAACAGCTCACTTGAGTGTTTAAAGTGAAATACTTGTAATTTTGTAATGTAAATATAATTTAATAAAAGAAATTAGTTATAATAAAAGTCTTTTCTGTTTCATGCCTTTTTGTTTATCTATATATATAAAAGGACTTGTCCTCACTGACTGAGGTAAGACGCATGCACAGCCTTAACCGCTGTGCGTAGAAATGTTAAATTTGGACAAAAGTTTACTTTCGTAATCTGGACATCCACTAAGAAAAGATTTTGAAAAATTTTAACTCTAAAGGGGTGAAATAGGGGTTCAAAGTTTGTATGGTTTTTTTTTTAAATCGGCACTGATTTTTATAAAATTTAAAATTTAGATTTTTAAAAGTATTTAATTGAACACGTGTTTCATCATTTTCTAGAATTCTCCCCCTAAGGGTGCAAATACGGGGTTGAAAGTTTGTATGGGAAAATTCTTAAATAGCCACCGATTTTGATAAAATTTGATATTTAGACTCTTAAAAATATTTAATTGAACATATGTTTCATGGTTTTCTACAATTCACCCCCTAAAGGTGCAAAGAAGGGGTTGAAAGTTTGTATGGAAAAATCTTTAAATTGCCACCGATTTTTATAAAATTTGAAATTTAGACTCTTAAAAATATTTCATTGAATACATGTTTCATGGGTTATTAGAATTCACCCTTAAATACGCAAGCGAAGCTGCGCGCGTCCGCTAGTCATAGTATATAAGTATAAACAATAAGTATTAATTATATATAACTTCACTGCAACAAATGTCCTATATTATTATTTTTTATGATATATTGCTTCAACTACTACTTGATGGGGAGCTGGTAGGAGTGTTTGCTTGTTTTTCTAGTTGCTCTATTCTTTTATGCCTAATCATATTTGAAAGTATCCCGTCAAACGAAGTCGTTTTTTTCTTTGCAGAGCCCCGAAGCGTATCTTCACCTTCTCTACGAACTCGTAATCTCAAAGAGTTCACTTCGTCCATAAAATCAAAATCAGATTTTTCTTCCCGAATTGGCGAAGAGGGAACTTCAGGTTGGTTTTCTTTACTTACAGGCACTGGTGATGGTGCTCGTCGCCCAGGGCATTTCCATTCTAAGGATAGAGTGCCAGATTTTTCAATTGCTTTGTATAAATCTTCTAATTCTGCTGGGTCTGGCATCCAGTTTTTACCAATATAAACACCTGATTTCGATAGTTCATCGTCCGAGCATGGAAAGTCCCAATCATCACTTTGAATTTCAGTTCCCATTTAAAATTATATTAATTATTACAAGTTTGCAGTCATAAATTATCAATCATCAGTTCAGTTCAGTTCTTAAGTTATGGCGTTCCGAGCGTACCAGTTTAGCACATAATTTACAAAAAACAAACAAATAAACACAATCTCAGTGACATTTGACCACAGAACACATTTACTCAGATTTGACAGATGCTGTTAGGCAAAGATAACTGTTTTAGGCATATAAAAATATTTTCTATAAATCTCTCATTTGTATCATATGGATTCTATTTCTGACCTCTAAACTTTTTTAAAATGTATAAATAGCGAATTCAATTAAATAAATATCTTATGCATCGTATTTTCTTTTTCAAATTATTAAAAAAAGTGGTCTTAAAGCAGTCTGACTTTTTGACTTGACAGTTGACAGAATTTGAAAACAAATGTGGTCGTCATGTGTTTATAAAATACTTTATTAATAAAATATTATTACATTTTTCTGACTTATTAAGTAAATTTCATATAAGAGCAACGTGTTAACTTAGTTAAAAATGTCTTCTTCTTCGTCTTCTGTTTCAGATTTAGATCACAAAACCAATATCCCACCGAGGTCAATACTTCTCTTCAAGTCTTTAGAAGTTTAGTACATTGAGTGTGAAAATTAACAAAATTATGTTACTTTACAGGCTTGGCCCTTGCGAAGTATGCGGTTCTAAAATGGCAATTTATACGTGTCCAAAATGCGAAGTCAAGACATGTAGTGTCGCTTGTGTTAGAATTCACAAAGAAGAATTAAATTGCGATGGTATCAGAGATCGCACTAAATTCATAAGGATGAAGGATTTTACAGACTCTGATTTATACAGTGATTACAGACTTTTGGAAGATTGTGCTAGATTTGTTTACTCTATGAAAAGGAATGAGAGGAAAAAGTTTAGTAGAATTGATAAAGATTTACCTTTTGTAAGGATATAACTTTTTGATATTATAATTCTTCATTTGATTATTGTGCATATTTTTAATATTATTTAATTATTTATATGATTTTAGCACTTATACAAACTGAAAGTTGCAGCCAGAAAAAGAGGTACAGTCCTACAATTTCTCACTCAACATTTTACAAGACATTCTTTAAATACTACAAGGTACATTACTAAAACAAATATAATTTATTGGAGAATTGAATGGATATTTCCCAATGTGGACTCTAAACCTCTAAAATTTGTTGATGAAAAGTGTCCAGAACAAAAGAAATTATCAGATTTATTGAATAAATATTTGAATCCTGATGCTCCGTCATTTGATGGCTCTAAAGACCTAGTTTTTTACAAATCTGCTGGTTTCAGTGGGGTGAAAGTACTATTAAAAGGTAAAACTTTTTTTATATTTACTTTGCATAATTGTATCTGACTAGTAAAAACAAAAGGAAAAACAATGATAACTTTTGCCATGTTAGCACAACAAATCTGAATCAAATAAAAAATTATAACATCTCATAAACAATGAATTACAATATCTGATACAATATTAATGATTTTATTATATTACAGCTGAGAGGTTAAAAAGTTCAAGTAAGAAGTTTTTTGAACTAGACACTACAGAATCATTAGCTGAAAATCTTTCTGGAAAATGTATTTTAGAATTTCCCATTATATTCATAGTTTTAAAGGACCATGCATACAACTTTGAAATAATAGCGAGAGGTAAAGTATATTTTTTTAGAACCTGGGAATCTATTGTTAAGAAATTCCATTCCCTATTAAGACACTTCCGTTCTCCACTTTCCGGCAAATTATTGAGGCATTGTGTGCAGAGTGGTGCAACTCAATGCAGAGCTTTGCCATGTTATTAGAGTGGGGAAATAAAAATATTAAATATTTCATTCCTCTAAAGGGGGAATTGAACCCACAAACATCATGTTTACAGTTGCATGTATGTGACAGTGGGTTAGGAAGGTCTCAAAGTATGTATATAATAATTTTGCTACTCAACACTCAGTGTCTCAAATTTGGGCAGAAAGTGGAGAATGGAATGTCTTGCCACTAAATTGTCTTTGCTTATTCTGCAGAAATAAATTTGAAAATTTAAGTTCTTAAAATATTTAATTTTATTTAAGTTTCCACTATATACATATAAAAATCCTTAAAATATTAATAAACCAATACTAACTCAAAAAAAAGGATTTTGATAATTAATATGAGAATATATCTTTTCTAGATGAGGAACTGGACATTGAGCTAGAGAAAAATAAAAGTGAAAATAATGGAGAAAAAGAAAGCAAATCAAAACCAGCTGACAATGAGCAAAAGATGAATACAGAGTCTCAACAGGACAAAAACATTACAAATGGTAAGAAGAGACAAGACAATGGTAATCAAAAAAAACAACATAAAACTCTAACAGAAATTATAGCTGAAGAAAAGAAAATGGAAATTATGAATGAAATCAAAGCAGATAAAAAGAAGAAACCCAAGAATCTCTTGTTTACAACTGGTTATTCATCTGAAGAAAGTATTAGTAGTAGTAGTGATAAGGATGAGAAATAAAAAATAAAATCATTGAACTGAACATTCATTCTTTGATTCTTTATATTATTTTTTTGTGAGGAAATGGAAATATTTCCCAAGTAGAAATCGAACTTACAACTGTAGTGTTTAGTCAGATGCTATGCCACGCTGACCTCTGAAGATAAAACTATACTTATAATAGAATTGTAAGAGGGTTTGTGTCTGTACTTGGAAAATATTTTAAACAATTTTTTATTGGTAACCTCTATTAACATAATAGAACCCAAAACAATGTTTTTTAAAATTTTTGTCTGTTTGTAATCGCTAATCTCAGAATCGGCTTAGCCCATTGAGATGCGGTTTTCACTGTTGGATTCTGGAAAGCTTAGGTTCATAAATAAAAAAGTTATGTCAATTTAAAGTACTTAGTTTGACAAATTTGCTAATTGCCGTAAAGTTATTTTATACAACTGTTCTACACCCACACGGGCCCACTAATAATATAATAAATATCCCTAAAATAAAAAATTGAAGAATATATAATAAAAGAAACTTTTTGTTATAAATATAATTTATTTTTATACACCTATAACTACTAAATTAGTTTCTGTCAGTATAAACAAATAATCATTTGTTGCATGAATACCCAAAACTTCACCATATTTATCAATATTAATAACATGCTGTTGACCAATTTTAATATTCTTCAATACACCATCAGTCCTTTTCCTTAACTGACAATCCTTTTCTGCTGAACTTTTGTAAATAAATATATGCCGTGTAGCCTCACATACTACACTGTAAGCAAAATTAGGTGAACAAGATACAAATTTTCTATTTTGCTTAGATGATTGTACGTAGCCAAATGCCATCAAAGTGCCTTGGTGTTTTATAGGCCATGTTTCAGAGTTAATAAGTTGGGCGAATGGCTGCCATACACATGCATCAACGTCATGTCTTAGAGATAATGCTGGTGCTTCATGTGTTTCTAACTTTATGCTAAATAAATATTGATGTACACTGAGTGGTACCCTGTGTGTTATTGTGTGATCTGTTATATCCATTCGAACTGTAATAAAAAATATAAGTTAATTAAATACATGTCATGGTGCGGTGGGGGTTGTGAGTTTGTTAGATGTTTGATTTTGATGAATTTTTGAGTTGTGTAAAGTTCTAAACGGAATGTTGAAACGGAATGTAACTGAGATTCAGTTCATATGTCAACATAATTGCAACTATCCTATAAAATTACTAATATTTGGCTAGGATTCATAAACAAATTCAAGGTACAGTATTGTTGCATAATTTACGAATAAATAATATGAAAATATTAAAAAATCACCTAAAACAGTGTCTTCTTCAGATGCCGCATCACATTCCTCCATCTCCTGTGAATTCAGACCAGCTATTGTTTGTTCTGCAGCAACCTCAGTTTCAGAACATAAATGTGCCAACCGTTTATGAACTTCGTCGACAAGACTAGCATCCAGGATTTGCTCACCATTTTTGTCTCCGCCTTCAATTAGCTCATCCCAAAGCATACTTTCTGACTTTGTTATAAGAACGTCTAGTTGACCATTGTCTTGAATATTCCATGTTGTCAATTCACTATCTACTTTGTGTTTTAACCTGCCTTGAATAAATTCTTTCCCACCATAACTTATTTTTATAGATAATGGAGTGACATTAACAAAAAGAAGCTTTTTGTTGAAGTTGTTTTGCAACTTCAAAGTAATTGTTACATCATCATTGGTTTGAAGCCAGGTATAGATAATTGGTTGACACTCACCTTTAGGTTTGACTGTAATATCCTTTTCAGAGTCAGAAGTAAACTTAAATAAATTATCTGAAGCAATATATAATGCAGTACAACTGGTTTCAAGCGCTGCATAATGGACAATACCCTTTCCCATAACTTGTCGTACTGCTAACTCTCTCCAACTTTGGCCGTCATTTCCAAACAATACCCAGGTTAATATAGAATTAAAATGCTTTTCACTTTGCTCCACAGATTGTAACAAGCAATGTATAATTTCAATATTATCTTTTTCTTGTATTCTTACATCCACTAAAATAAAGCATTTTGGGTCCCCAAGTGCTAAGCTCGAGTATATAGTTTGCCAAGTTTGTTTGTCAGTAGCTGGTCTATTCCTAATGCCAGTGTCAACAATATGTATGTATCCAGCACCGTCACTTATCACTGCTAAGTGATCCGATGGGAATGTGAGACAGAGGTTAAAATGTCCAGGCTTTCTTTCAACATGAATTGGCACATTGTAAACAATTGCACTCTGGAATGTATTGTTTATATTGTCAAAGGTTACGTTACGTACTTGTTGGCTGTCGTCTATATAATAATAGTTATATTGATGATCCCAGAAGTCTAATACAAGGTGATTATGAAGTGCAAACAGTTTAGCGTGTACAAAAGAGAATTGCACTTCATCTGGATATAGTTTGTCCACCGGTGAAGGAAGATCATAACAGAAATGTGGCAGACTTTGTAAATTTAATTTATATCCTTCGAATTCATGGTCTAACAGACGCCTATTGGGTCGCAAGTCAACAATTGTTGAAGACATGTTTAGGAAATAAATTTATTATATATTGTTAAAATATAAGATTATATTTTACGTATAAGCCGAAATATACAGTTTTCGGTAAAATTTAGCATTAATGTCAATTGTCATTGTCAATGTCTGATGTCCAATCATCATATGGTAACTTTCAAAATGGTTTTTCGCTGACGTTTGTTTTGGTTAACACACGTGTTCGTGAAAATATCTTTTTTTAGTACTGAAAATGTTTATTTTACATAGTGGAAACAATATATAATAGTGTAAATAGATCCATACTAATAAGGTGATTGGTAATAGTAAGTAGTTGTGTTGTCTTATAGATTAGATTAGTTTTAGTTAGGTTATTTTTATTCTAAGATGGATCCTGATCCTCCACCTGACCCCCCTGATCCTGGGGGGAGTATTGTAAATTCTACAGTTAATAGAAAAAGACAAGTTGAGGAAACATCCTCAAACCAAGATGTTATTAAAAAAACGATCATAGACCCAGCCAATGCCACTCCTTCCATCCAGAATGTATGGACCCACCCTGCCTTATCCGATGCCCCAAAATCCTATATTAGTACTGATAAAGGTCCTTTTATTGTGTATGTGTCAAGGGAATCTCCTGATCCATCTGCAGGGACCTCTATAAGAGCCATTAAATTTGGTCAATTTCTCCATACTAATAAAATCACTGATATAGTTAATGATGGAGTTAAAAATGTGGGTCGCAATAAAATCAGTGCCCAATTTACATCTGCTGATGCAGCAAATAGATTTTTGAATAACCCTGTTCTTAGTCTATGTAAATATGTTTGTGTAATCCCGACATTTAATATTACAAGGATGGGAATTGTAAAAGGAATTCCCGTTGAATGGTCTTTGGAAGAGTTTGTTGGCTCACTGATATTCCCTAGTGCATGCGGAGAAGTTATAAAAGCAAGACGAATGAACCGCAAGAATGTAAGTGAGGGTGTAGTTACATGGGTTCCAACTCAAACTGTTGTAATTACTATACGTGGCCAACAATTACCTGAAAGAGTGTTCTCCTATAAATCTGTCCTTAATATTGAACTTTATAAATATCCTACAATCCAGTGCCTTAATTGCTGTCGTTTTGGTCATGTTAAGTCACAGTGTAGATCAAAGCCAAGGTGCTATAGGTGTTCCCAGTTTCATACTGGTGATGCATGTGACATCCGGCAGGAAAATTCAACCTGCATCCATTGCACAGCTAAACATTTTGCAACTGATAAAGGGTGCCCTGAGTTTGTAAGACAACAGAACATTAAAACGGTTATGTCGCAAGAGTGTATTTCCTATATGGAAGCATCCTCTCGGTTCCCATCTGTCCAACGTTCCTATGCAGATGTTGCTAAGGAAATGTTCTCACCTCCTGTTTTCACAAACCCCCAACCCCAACAAAGCAGACCTGCTACTTCCTCTAAATCCTATTGTAAAACAGTTTTCCAAGCTCCCCGTCCCCACGCTCCTATGGCAAAGGGATACAATAGGCAAGCTCACCAGTCCATTATTAGCAATTGTTCCCTCGTCCCTTCCTAATGGTTGTGCACTAAATCAAGGTTCTGACAGTCCAGCAGAATCTACAAAGGATCTGTTAATTGCTTTGACTGACACTCTTGTGAGCATAATCTCAACTGCTGATGAACTTCCTTTACCGTCCTACGTTGCCCAAAACCTACTCAAAATCTTTAAAATCCTTAACAATGGCTCCACTATTCTTTCCTGCAGTGGAATAGTAAAAGTATTCGTGCTAAAAAGCATGAACTACTTTCTATTATCTCTCTGCATAATCCTGTCATTATTGCCCTCTCAGAAACATGGCTGGTGCCTGACTCCCGATTCAGGGTGCCTAGGTTTCGCCTGTTTGAGGGAGGACAGAAATGACGGGTATGGAGGTAGTGCTATCCTCATCCAGCACTCTTCTCCATATTCCCGTATTCCTCTCCCTTCTCATAGTCAACAGCTGAATGCTGTTGCTGTGAGGACCCTTGGTATTTCCTTCCTTTCTGTTTACATCCCTCATCCTTCCCCTTCCATCTTTCTAGAGCTTAAGTCTATTATCTCTTTCGCTTCCCAGCCCTGTGGTGGTCCTGGGTGATTTTAACACCCATCACACTTTGTGGGGGTGTTACTACTGTGATGGTTTCTCTCCTTCGTTGGTGGAAATGATTGATGATGTGGACCTCTGCATTCTCAATGATGGGTCACCGACTCGTAGGGTTAATCCAAATCAGAACCCTAGGTCTGCTATTGACCTTTCCTTATCTTCTCCTTCTCTTGCTTCCCAACTATCATGGTCTGTACTCCCATCTACCCATGGTAGTGATCATTTCCCGATTTTGCTGTCCTTAAATAATAGACTT
>HE671887.1:0-24791 GCA_000313835.2 Heliconius melpomene melpomene
GTATAATGTTTTATACATAGATAGATAGATATTTTTATGTTCTTTTAATATGTATAAATTGTAAAAACATCCGATTTTTAGTTATTAAAATATAAATGTAAATGTGTGATAATCATAGTAAAAATATTGTTGTAAATAAAGATAAAACGGCTCGGTGGCTCGCGGCTCTCGTTACCGTTTAGCTCCGCGCAACGGAGGTGCGCGTCGGGCGAGA
Organism: Heliconius melpomene melpomene; assembly: GCA_000313835.2. Lineage (NCBI taxonomy): Eukaryota > Metazoa > Arthropoda > Insecta > Lepidoptera > Nymphalidae > Heliconius > Heliconius melpomene. Next base: position 215 of record HE671887.1, read on the forward strand.
CAGAGACAGTCGGCAATCAACGGTGAGCACAACAGGAAGAAGATAGAATCGGAACAAGACACGAATAGAGCCGACAGTCACCGACCGTTATACAGTGATCAACATCTTGTTTCAATATCCTGTTTCAACATCCTGTTTCAGTATCTTGTTTCAATGTATAGCAAGAACGTCTCGCAAGAACGTCTCACAAGAACGACTCACAAGAAGGACTCACAAGAACGTCTCACAAGAACGACTCACAAGAACGTCTCACAAGAAGGACTCCCAAGAACGTCTCACAAGAACGTCTCACAAGAACGTCTCACAAGAACGTCTCACAAGAACGACTCACAAGAACGTCTCACAAGAACGACTCACAAGAACGTCTTGGGGTCTCAGCATACTCCGTGTTCCCATGATCTGGAACCTATAGTGTGCAGGGCGTCAGCGGCTCATTCACTTGAGTTCCGCCCGTCCGGTACAATATTTTAAATTAAAGCTTAATAGTTTAACGTCATTTGCCCCAATTTTAAACAACCTTTAGGACGTCTGGCAGGAGTAAAAGACAACGTAAAGGGTCTGGTAATCATAAATACACATTTTTAATATTATTCTTACAAATATATTTAAAATTATTTTAAAGCATAAACATGTTTAACTTAGAACAAAAAATTATATTAGTTTGTTTGTGCCCCAAAAATATCTTAAATCATATATAAATAAAAATTTTATATCTTTATTTGTACAGTAGTTATCATTTTATCGTACCTACAAATATGGCTGTTGATGACCTTGACTGCTGTTTCCTGAGGCCGCCATTAAGTGAAAAACATTAAATATTTTACTTTATACTACTATTTAATTATTAATTTAACAACTATTGTGAGTACTAGTATTTTTTAGCTTCACAAACCCGCAGCAGGGAACTAAACGCGGCACTACGCCCCGTTACCAGAGTGATATGAAAAAATAAACAATACACTCCCCCGAGTAGAATTGGAACCCACAACCATCGAATTTATAGTTAGACTGTACCAATGTGCCAATATGGCGACTTTTAAACTTGTTTTTTATAAAAACTTTAATGGAATGACTAGACTAGTCTTGTTTACCTACGTCAACAAATTAATACTTAGAAAAAAAATGTTATAACAACTAATTATAGAAAAGAATGTTTTAATGTAATTATTTTACCACAAAATATAATTATTAATTATCTGTTATCACTAAGTATCTCAAAATGGCGACCCCAGCCACTTGTTTACTTTAAATAAACTGTTTATCTCTTTGCCAAATTTTATCATTTACGTATACCTACATATATATGCTATACTTATATGACAAAATAACTTTATGTTGCTATGAAAATATTATTTGCGTTCTAGATAAGAAGATATGTAACGTATTGTATAAGCGGTAGGCTCGTCTTTTATACTGGTTTCTGTTAATGATATTAGCCAACCAGTTTGCTATTTAGTTTAAATTTAAATTTATAATTGAGTTATATATAGTTATAAAGAAATTTGGGTACAAATAGATGCCGTTGTGTTACAGTTCAGGAATATCTGGACACGATACGATAATTGTATTTATATTTTAGAAATAACAGATTACAAAATTTATGAAATCTTTCATTATACTTAAGGAAATTGTGTAAAAAAATCAATGCAGCGAGTTTTTATTCCATCATCATTTTGGCATCCAACCAAAACAATTCGAAAACAGTTTTTTTGTTATTACGATCTTCTGATTAACATATTATTTAAACTAGCGACCCGTTTGTAAATAAACCATTATGGAGTTGGCAAGTAAAACAATAATTAGTTATGTTTTAGTAGTTGTATAAAAGTATAACAATATATAAATAGATTTATTTCTACATAAAATCGTTAGTATAATTTAATTAAAAATGGACGGTGAGTTCTGCCACTCAACACGCAATGCCTCCAGAATTCAGAAAGCCAGACTCCAGGCAGAAAGTGGGGAACGGAAGGTCTTAACACTAGGTTCCCCCTGCCTACCTTGCTGTGTGCAGGATGCGAGCGTGAAGCTGTTTAAACTGACTGTGGATAGTGAGGAATGGTAATAACACAAATTATTTTTTCATAGTGAGTACGTCGTTTGGTTCCGCTACTCGTTCTGGACTTTGACTTTAAAATTCTTAGGGTTAATATTTTGTTAGAGAAATTTCTGGGGTAGGCAAAGACACAAGACTATTCGGGGATGAGCACAACGGCCCTCCCTTGTTCCTACGACGTCGGTGGTCCATTCATGCCTTTCATGTTTTAAAAAAGGCTCTGAGCGCGCCTCAAGGTCAATCTCAGAGTTAAGAGTGGTTTACAAATACAATTTCTAATACGTGTGCTTAAACAAATAAAAATATTCGTTGAGAAAAGATACAGACAATAGATAATACAGAAAAATATGAATTGCTTATTCGCTGATAACGTGACATGTTTATCATAACATTACTATGATATGATATGTACATATACATATGATAATTTTTATTTGGTTGGTATTTAATCATATTTAATATTTGTTTAAAAGGCTGATTTAAAGTCATTTACCTGGTTTTTTTGCCGTAACAAATCTCAAGGCAAAAATATTTTTGTGTTAGTTACTTATTTAATACACACATAAAATATACAATATATTAATAGTAACACGTTAAATACTGTGAGATAATTTATATTCACAGGCCTGACTGACTAAAATGATCGTACTAAATCTCTGAATATTACCTATGTGTTGTAATTACAGCATAATTATCTAAAATGTAAATGTAGGTATTATGTATTTTCATTTAAGTCAAGTACTATTCTTGACATGACTGACATTTTTATTCCTAGTAAATGAAATTTTACCGATTGACTTAAAATTTTGTATATATTTTTAGTCCTGGTGACAATACAATAATGTACGAGAATAGTCTATATAGTATTACAAACCAAAGATGGCCCCCGCTACAAAATGGCAGATTTTATATTCTTTTAAAACAATGTTGTCAAGGGTATCGAATAAAAGGTATTGGCTAATAGAATACATATTAGGACATCCTAATCGGCGGAGAATGGTGGACATCATTTAAACATTCCCTTCTCCATTACACGTTTATATTAGTTACCTACTGCTTGTTCGAAGGAACGTGATGCTGCACTCTTATCTATACTAAAGGATTTTACCCGAGAGGAGATCAAACCCACACTAACCATGTATAAAACTCAATTTATGTTATATAGTAGGTAAATAATTTCAAAAGCACCTTTCAAATATTCTACGAAGGTTAAATGCTTAAGTTTTAAATTTGAAAGGTACTTACTATAAATATATATGAAAGTAATGATTGTGTAAAATATAATAGAAAATATTTAAAAATGATAACAAAACTATGAATTAATGGGACGGTTATAGGTTTGGTCCCCATCTGGGAATAGGATAATCCGGGATTGAACACGACTTTTCTCATTTGATGTTGAATGGTGCAAAAAGGCACTTTGTGTAACGAGTCACGCTGTATCCCGCACATAGCAGGGTAGACAAAAGGATCCCAATGTTAAGACACTCTTCTCCACTTTTCGCCGAATTCTTGAGGCGTGTTGTGTGATGGAAAACAATAAATATTTAATTTCCTGGTTCCGTCATAGCCTGCGTTGATAATCGCACGCTTGTGTCCCTCCGCCACTGGCCTCAAGCCGTGTTGAAATTATTATACTAAATAATCACTCAACTTTCAGATTTAATTTTTTTTTCTGTTTCAGTTAGAAAACTAGCAAATGAACAAATAGCACCACTGGTGAGAAAGATGGACGATGAACACAAAATTGATGAAGGCGTCAGGCAGATGTTATTCGATAATGGGGTAAGTTACATAGCTAGTTGACATAAAAATTTCTAAGAGTAAAAGTCAATATTACTAAATATAATTGTTAACTTTTTAAATATTTTATTTATCTCATTTTTTTTATTATTTTCAATTTGCAAGGTTAACAGAGATTATGTAGCTTAGGCATAAGGGAGGAACAGGGGAAGCGGGTGTCCCGGACCTACCTCAGAATAGTCTCGTGCCCATCTCAAAAATTATACTAAAAAAAATTTTGCTTTGAAAAATATAAAAAAAAGTTTAGACGAACATATCTGTTCAAAGCTAAATTAATTGTTGTGAGTAGAAATTGAACCCGCAACCATCGCGTTTACAATAAAACGCCACGACGCAACGGCCCAATATTTTCCATGTATTATATTATTACCCATATATTTTAGTTAATGGGTATAGAAACCCCAGCTGAATACAGCGGGTCAGAATGCGGTTTCCTAACAATGATGGTAGTCATAGAAGAGTTGTCCAGAGTAGATCCGGCGATCGCCGCGTATGTAGATATACACAATACACTAGTCAACTCACTGTTCATGAAATTGGGGACTGAGGAACAAAAGAAGAAATATTTAACGAAATTGTGCACGGAATATGTAAGTGTGACTTTTTTTCGTTTAAGTATGTAGATTGTTTATTCAAGCCCTTGTTTATAATCCGCTCACAAGTTTGAAATCGATTTTGAGAGGGACTTTGAGCTACAGTTTTTATTTATAAATCTATGAATGAAAATGTCATCTCAAGATCGATGGCAGAGTTGAGAGCGAGTCATAAATAAAACTTTAGACTGTAGATAATAATAATATTAAAATATCCTATAAAATTCTTAAATTTCGATTTAACTTCGCAGCTTTTCAATGTTTGCTAAATCAATCGATTTTTATACAAAAAATCAAAACATATATGATTTAAAATGCTATTAATAAATTATTTTCATTTTATTTAGCCAATGTTCTTGAAAATAAATTACAGGCAGGCAGTTTCTGTTTAACGGAGCCCACGTCAGGATCAGACGCGTTCGCCCTGAAGACCGTAGCTAAGAAAGATGGCAAAGATTATATTATAAATGGATCCAAAATGTGGATATCTAATTCTGATGTGGCTGGCGTGTTCCTTGTGATGGCGAACGCTGATCCTTCTAAGGTAAGTCTTTTTAGCTTTACGCACACATCAAGGTAGGTAGGTGGAACCTCGGAATCAAGTGTAAAGATATTTCGTCCCTATTAGGACACTTCCAATTCCCACTTTCCGCCGAATTCTCGAGTGCGTGTCTTGTGTCACCCCGAGTGCGAATCGAATCCACAACTATTGCATTAACGCCACTGGTCTCAAAGTTAATTGGCTAATAATCAAAAGTTAATTGACTAAACTATTTTCTAATAAATTTTGTAGATAAAGCTCTTATTGCTCAAGCAAAAAGTTATTATGTTACATCAAATTCACTTTGTTGACCCTCAGATAAAACTCTGATGCAATACATAAATACCTACCATACGTATGTAAGTTTTCGAAAATACGTGAAGTAAATAAATAACAAGTAGACGATTACAACGTCATTTTAATTCACTATAAACATTATTTATACAAATAAACTAAATATTTCCATAGTGTATATTTATAATAACATTCTTGTGTAATTTTTTAAATTTCAAAGCAGTAAAACAAACATTTTATTATGACCTCTCCTAGAATTAAATTTGAAATACATATAACAATTATTTGCGTTAAATTGTACAGTATATCTGTATATTAATTTTTTTCCACATAGCAAGATAGACAACGTTAAGAATAGTTTGTTCCCCACACACTGCTCAATTTTCGAGACATTTCAAGTGTCAAGGCGAAACTCAACGCCGCGCTTTGACTTATTATCAGACAGTACAGGAAATAAAAATAACACATTCCCCCGTTTAAGAATCGAACCCATAAACGTCATCATCATTTAGAGTAAGAGGCTGTGCCGCTGCGCCACGACGGCCTTATCAAATAGATTGATACTTAATAAGAAAACAAATACAGTATTATGAAATCGTCCATTAAATGTTAATAATAAATTAATTGATAGTAAACATAATATTAAGTAAACAAAACCTTTTAATGCGTTTTATTTCATTTACTTATACGCCATCTAGATGTGACTAAAAACACATCGGTTCCGTTTTCAGACACGGGGATGAGAATCGGTGTTAGAATGGGAATTAATATTTTTGTTTCCTCGCTGTGGCAACAAGATAAAGTAACCGTGGCGTTGAGTTCCGCCCCTCAACACGCAATGCTTCTAGAGTTCGGCGAAAAGTGGGGAACGTAGTGTCTTACTTAACACTTAGGTACTTATTTATATATTAATAAGAAGATTATAATATGATAATTGGATTTTTTTAATGTGATAAAAGAAGGTCGTGGTGCTGCAGTTTCACAGCATCTAACTGTAAACGATTGTAGGTCCGGACCTATTCAGCAGAATCTGAGTCGGTGGCAGTTTTCTGTAGGACTGCCACTACTGACATTTCTATGTAAATTGAATTCAATTCAAAAGTAATTGTAGTTCGATTTAAAAATGATTATAACGGTCTAATTGAATAAATAACGTTCTTCCACAGGGATACAAGGGAATAACCTGTTTCATAGTAGAACGGGAGGCCCCCGGCCTAAGTGTTGCCAAGCCTGAAAACAAACTCGGTATACGCGCGTCCGGCACTTGCATGGTACATTTCGACAATGTCAGAGTACCTGAGGAAAATATTTTAGGAGAATATGGAAAAGGGTGAGTTTTATAATAACTTTGGTAGCAATTAGTTAGTGGCAGAATTGTAAATTCAAATTTAAAAAAATGTAGACAATTTCTTTTTCAATATTCACAGGCATGTTGCTTGACAGCGGAACCTAGCGCCGCATTTTGTCCTACCGGACCAGGGAAGACATAATTATTGTAATATTCATTTACGTGTCAGGAATGAGGAATCATATCCGTTACGTGAAAATAAAGAACTAAATCACTTTTAAGAGCCTCATTTGAAATAATAGTGACATCATCATTCAGAGGTCGTCGTAGCGCAGCGTCTGACTGTTAACGCAACTGTTGTGGGTTCGATTCCCACTCGGAGGATAAAATATTTGCCCCCGCATTTGGTAACAAGATAAAATGCGATGTTGACTTCCTCTACTTCTACTTAACAACACGTCTAAATACAAGGTGCTTTCTCTCTAACCTGCTAATTGCGGGATACAGCGTGAAACTAAATAACAAAATAACATAATTATTTAAATGCCATTTCAGCTACAAATACGCAGCCGGTTTCCTTAACGAAGGTCGTATAGGTATTGCGGCTCAAATGATAGGTCTCTGCCAGGGTTGTATGGACGCCACCATACCTTATACTTTAGAGAGGAAACAGTTCGGGAACAAGATTTATGCTTATCAGGTAATTATTCAAGATTTTTAAGTTTGTGTAAATTGTGAAAATTATTTTTTTCCTTGCCTGTTCTCACTTTTTAACCGTGCCTACCTCAGAAGTCTGTTTCTCACTTTAGATTTTAATAGTAACAAATTATATAGTTTGTAAATAAAAAATGGCACTTCCATACAATAAAGTGACCTTTTTATCAGTAAGTACTTTAACTGTTTTTAAAATTTCATTGTAATTTAAAAGGGTATAAGCTATCAAATAGCGCACCTGCAGACGCAGCTGGAGGCGGCCCGCCTGCTGGCGTACAACGCGGCACGCCTCAAAGAGAACGGGCTGGAATTCGTTAAGGAGGCCGCCATGGCTAAGTATTTTGCTTCAGGTACGTTATATAACGACTGTAAACGACGTTTGTGGGTTCGATTCACACTTAATGAAATAGTTCATTTCTCTCTCTCTACGAAATAGTTAATAAGAATTAAGATGACGGAGTTCGTTGATTTCCACCACAGCAAAACCCCAGCGTTAGTTTCCGTCACTCAACACGCAATGTCCTCAAAGAGAGTAGTTCTCAAAATGAGCAGAAAGTGGAATGAAGAATATCTTGACTTATAGAGGCTGGAGTCGATTTCCACGAGGAACGATATGCGTGAAGATAAAAAAATATGTTATTTCCATTAGAACTTAAACCCACAGCCTTCAATTATGACTTGTTTAGACAATAAGCATAAATACTTTTTTATACATAATATTATAATTATGTTTTTCATGCTGCTAAATAAAAGTTATCTGGAAAAAAAAATAAAAGGTACTAGTCCCCATCAATTTATTTATATCAATATAAGTACTGTAATACAAAAAACAAAATACTACTGTCATACAAAAACATGTATAATTTTTTATTTCAGAAATAGCCCAAACTCTAACATCCAAATGTATTGACTTCATGGGAGGAGTTGGTTTTACTAAAGACTTCCCTCAAGAGAAATTCTTTAGAGACGCCAAAATCGGTACCATTTACGAAGGAACCAGCAATATGCAATTACAAACTATCGCTAAGCTGATAGAAAAGGAATACTCTTAATAAATATGTTAATTTATATTTTAAATAATAATAATAATAATATTTACTGTCTATATTTAAAAAAAATAACTATTTTCTTAATATACATTAATAATAAAATTGGTATAATCTATGAAAGAATTACAAAAATAATACATTTTAAAACTATATTTATTTTATTAAAGTACAATTTTTACAAATACAAGATTTTTGTACAAATGGACAATATGCATTGAATATAATAATTCTGTAAATAAATATATTATTTAACTTTAAATAAATACTGTATGAGATTTGAATAAAGATTTACAATGAGTATAAATAATTATTTTTGTCCTATATTTTACCATGTATTGGCACAATTTATAAGAGCCAGCAATTGACATTTAAAAAACTTTTTTTTTTTTAATTTTGTTATTTGTCCTAATTACACATATATTTATATATTTTTTAGATGGGGAACAGAGTGTCTTAACACTAGGTTCCCTCTGTCTACCCTGCCGTGTGCGGGATACAGCATGAAGCTAAAAAATAAATTATATAAAAAAAAATATTTTTGTTAACTAATAATGCAAATACAAGCAAATAAAGCAAATATTCGCTTTTGTGCTCACTATTGGCTTAAGTCAATCTTATATTCAATTCTATATATTTAACATTCATTTAACTAGATTTATTTTACACTATGAATTGATGTTAAAAGTTTCAATCAATGTACAAGGATATAAAAGTAGGAAATAATTAAAACCATTCAAAATACACCATTTTAATTAATTTATTTTTGTAACCTAACAAACAAATATTGAGGCATTTACTGAAAATAAGTTTTTTAGCTAAAAGAAAATAGAAACATCAAAATTTTTATGTAGTGGAGCCTGAACAATCCGAGTTCCATCATATTAAAATTATTATACAGTTCTACAACTAGAAATTATTTATTAATTATATATTAAATATTAGTTTATATGTATAATTAATAAGAATTAGTTTATATTTCTAGAAACATCTAAATATACACTATAACAATCTAAATAATTCTATGGAATTCAAATTTCATTTAGGGTCATGTGGCAGTTTAAAACCAACCATTCTTGCTGTTTCCTGCACACTCCTTTCACCTTTACCTTTAAATTCTGCATTAATTTCCTTGTATTTTCTTGAAAAGTGTAAATACTCATAATAACTCTTAGCTTTAAAGTGCATTTCATCAGCTGCTTTACAAAGTTGTTGATCAGTTGTTTGATATTTTCTATATTGACTCAAAATATATCTTGCCATTTGGTTTTCTGTTAACTTTTTTGTTGAACTTTGCTTTCTTATTTCTGATAGCACTTGTCTTAATGTGACTAACACTGGTTTTGTTGATACAGAAGCCATTGTGAGACCTTCAAAGAAATTTACTTAATTATTAGATTATTTTTGAATATTTAACTTTTCTATCATTAATGTTGTTATAAATTCTTCAGTGTTTTTATATTCTGGTTTACTTTCTTTAGACCAAAATCCAATTGGCACACTTTTAAGATTTTCATTCAAAAAATAATGCAATGAAGTGTCATTAAAAATATCTTTATATATAAAATTATTATCTAATATACTTTCGGTGGTATATGGATATATATTTTGTATATATGGGACAGTTTCTTTAAGTACTCTACTAGGATGATTCTCTATAAGAGAAGTGAAGCTATTACAAATTAATATGCAATTCTGTAAATGTAAACTCCAATTGCTCCAAAGAAAATTATTAGTCAGTTGTTTAGGGCAGTGTGGTAAATAAACTAAAGTGATATCTTGATCACTTATTACATAATTTCCTTCTGTATTCTTTTCTATAACATCAAGGTTAAATTGTTTTAAGATTTCGCATTCATCTGCGTAAAATATAGGGTCGTGTACTAAAACTTTTTTAGGTTTAAAGTGACTTTTTAAACATAATAACAATGCTAGCTGATATTTCGATATCTGACAGTCTCCTATGTGACCGAGTCCAAAACATACTATTTCTGCTAGAGTTCTATGTTTTAAAACGTTACTCACAGAGTTTATTACGCCTTTTAAATATTCAGAAGTGTGTATTTCTTCTTCGGCTGCTTGTATAATTCTAAAAATAAATAGACAAATTAGAACATTTTTGAACATAACCTCAAAATATAATTATTTTTTTGTATCGTACCTATAAGATTTTTCAATATTTATTTTTAAATCCTCTTTTTGAAAATCTGTCTTGTTTAGTGGAACTTTGGTTGATTTTTTGTTTGTAGATTTTTTAGATGTTACGATTTGAAAACCATCACTGTCAAATTGTGGTTTTGACATTTTGGTAAATTGTTGCCATTGAAACACTGTAATACGTTTAATAGATTTATGTTATGCCAAGAACTAATAATATTATTTTTCTTTAAATTAAAAAGTAATAATTTCATAATATTTTACAAAAATTAGTGCTTCATCATATCATTCATGTTTTTTCTGTTATATGTGACACTGACAGATTATTTTGCGTCTGATGAATGATATATAAAGTTGATTTTATTTTGCAATTAGTTTTTTTTATTTAAAACTTCAAAAAACAGATAAAGAATAAAAATATAAAAGATTTTACAGCCTGATAGTAGTCAAATCTATTCAGGAATGAATAGACAATATTGTAGATACACTTACCTTTTAAGATTTTTCCTACCATTAAAGGATGTATTAATTAGATGTATTAATTTCACTAAGGCTTATTGGTGCTGCTTATTTGTTTAACCATTAACTTTTAGGTTGAACGAGGTATTTAAATTATCGCCGTAGAGCAATTGCGTGCGGGTCTGCGTAAATATATTTCCCAGCGATAAAATAAAAGGTATTTTTTAAATTGAATGTTAGCAACATTACATTTTGGAAAGTTTTACTGACAATAATATCGACAACTATGAAAAGAAATAAATATTAAAATATTAATTTGTTTAATATTCAAATTTATCGCACATAATTTATAATTAATTGCTAATTAGAACAAAGCCATAAGTGGAAAGTCTTTTAAGCTGCAACTCTCTAATGTTTAAAAAACAATTTAATTTTTTTACCTTCTTATAAATATTCAACATGTGAATGTTATAATTATACTAAAAAGTAGTATGCAAAATATAATATATATTGATAATATTGTGTAATCTTTTGGCTGTAAATAGTTAAGCACTATTAAAATTCAAGTCATTGCTTTAACGAAGACTAAGACTTAATAAGTTAGTAAAAAATTTATGTTCTCATCACGTAACTGATTAAACGAATGTCTAATGATGTAATAACAGAATATAATTAAAAAGGTTTGTTATAATGTATAGTAGTTTGTTTTACAGAAGTCACAGGGGGTGACTACTTAAAGCTTATTTTTTTTTAATATGAAAAAAATTTGGGGCCGCCGTGGCGTAGGGGCAATACATAGGGGTCGTGGGTTCCATTTGCACTCGGAAGTTATTTTATGTTTTCATTTCTTCGCTCTGGTAACAAAGCAAAGAGCGGCGTTGAGTTGAGTGACAATGATGATATAAAAAGATTTTTAACATTTTAATAGTGTAATTCCACATTTAGGAAAGAAATATACCTACTTATTTAAAAAAAACGTACAAAAACTGGAATGCAGTGAAATTTGAACCCGGAAACTATCCAACCACTATAACAACTAAGCGATACTATCAGCTATTCCAAATAAGTATATTAAAAGATATATCAATTATAATTTATATTACATCAATCGATTGCTAACCTACCTTGTGTCAATAAAATTAAAGTGACAGCATTAGTTACTACGCAGCTGCTGACTAATTGAAGCGGACTTAAGAGAAAAACAAACACGTTTCACTTGAAATATTTTATATGTGACTGAATGCGTGTAATTAAGGACGCCATGACATACGATACGTATTTTTGGTGTTACTTTTTACTATTTCGTTCGTGGACAAATAAAATATTTGTATTACTCTGTTTTTTTTTATATTATTAAGATTTCGGTTTTTTCTCTAAAACCGTCTGTTTGTACACACTATTGTACATTTATCAAAACGTATTTGAATCCACGAACAAACAAACAAGTCTCCAGAACATCACGACACTCTGCTATATGGGTAGTTACTGTTCCTAAATATAGAACGGCGCAGCGGCAATGTCGAGTCGAAATTGACTTAATAAAAATGCCTTAGGTTTGGTCAATCATGTGAATGTGGTCGACAAGTACAACTTATATTAAAAACAAAGTTAGAGAACCATCGTGGTACAATAACTTCTGTATGCAATGGTTGTGGGTTCAATTCGTTCCGTGAAAAATTCTGCATGAATTTAAAATATAGTAGAGCTTAGCTTCATTGTTATGAAAAAGCGATCTGGGAAATGGTTAGTTTTGGTGCATGTGTGTGACTGTAAACGCAACAGGAAAATCTATATTTCTAAAACAACTATGACAAACAAGACGCCCCCTGCAAGACTTTTAAATCAAAAAACTTATATACCTACCCACCCAATACTTATAACACAAACGGTCATCTTATATTAGCAAAATACCATTATGCTGAAGTCATAGACTGAGGTCGCACACAGAGGAAAGGTCGCGGCGCCATTCAAAGAATTGACAATTGAATTTATTGATCAACAAAGGACTAATTCAAAAATACCTTTATACGTGCGTATGCTTGCTTATGTAGATATTTGCTATCAAACATAGTATTTATTTTTAAATGTAAAATTGTTGTTTAAGAATCTAGTATCAATTCTCTCCGTTCTCAACTCTTCACACGAAGTTGAGATATTGAGAGAGGTAGAGTGGCGGAACTAAACGCCGCGAGAAAAACTTGCCACTGCGGTAAAATGAAAATTCCTCCGGGTGCGAATCGAATCCACAGACAATAGCGCTTTCATTAGACGCTTTTTCGTTAGACGCCGCCACATTGCACAACAATGTCAATGTTCAGCTTCACGTTGTATTTTGCAAGCAGAGCAGTCAGAGGGTACCGGGGAATTAAATACGACCTGTTCCTGTTCCCTACTTTCCACTGAATTCTGGAGACATTGCATGTTGGGTAGAGGAACTCAACTCCGCGCTTTGCCTCGTTTCCAGAGTGACGAAATGAAATTGTATGCATTAAATATTGTATTTCTTCGTGTGGGGATCGAACTCACGACCTGTCGCATTTACAGTCGCATGCTTGTATCAGCCACGGCCTCTAGAGGCCAGTCGTGACGTAAGTCGACCTCTAGAGGTTTCTCTGAAAGTAATATTTCAAGTTGGGGTTTTTGCTGAAAAAAGCGCATTCAACCAAATAAATTTTTCAGCTTTATATGTTAGTATGTAAGTATATGCAGGTGATTTCAATGGATTTGAACCTACAATTTTATTATACAGTGGGCGTTGGCCATCACTTTCAAATTGTGCCACAAAGAAATGTCAAATCTAATCTAATAACATTTAACATATGTTACATTCAATGCTTTCTAAATTTAACACATAATGAATTCTCAAAACACAATAACGGGACTTATAAAGGCAACTTTCTTTTTAACATTATAGCCCTTATTTAGGCAATTTCGATTCATAGAACCTTTTGAGCTGTGTACATTTTTTCCTTATATTTATTTGTTTATTATTCATTAGATTTTTTTAACTAATTAAAGATATTCCTGAAAATTAAAAAGCTATATAGATTGAAATTACACAACAGAATTGCTAAAATTTCGTACCTTTAAATCAGGGCTATTTCATTAGGATTCGCTTTGCTGTAGTTCATTGTGTATATGTATGTTTATAATACGGTATAGAGAAATTGGAATAATACTATTAAGTCATGTAAGATGACGTTATCTCTCTGAAACTTTTGCATTGGAGGATATTTTTTAGGTTCTGTACTATAAAGGATATCGAGATCAAAAATTCGAATAAATTACTTGAATATCTTAGTGGTATGTGCAGTGTTCGGGAAGCTACAAGAAATTTTCGTATCCGAAAGATTACCTTGCATGGGCTCTCGAGTGTCGGATACGGCCGGACAATGCTGCTCAGTGAGTAGGCGAAAACAAAAATAAGACCAGATAGACCGAAGTTCTTGTCAAAGAAAAGTCTCTGTATGCGGGTAGCACAAGACAGGCAGGACTGGCGCGGAGATCCTCGGAGGAGGCCCATATCCAACAGATGGTGATTACGATAACATAAAAATTATAAACAAATAAAAACGTATTGTACAGATACATAGAATACTATATTGTCTTTACTTTCATGTTTTCTGTCTGATTGTAGTCTAGTCCGTCCTTGATCAGGTATTTAGGTTAGGAAAATTACCTACTAAAATGGAGGGCGTCAATACGTCGCATATTGAACGTCTATTGTCCGATATATGGAGCGACAATCAACGTACAAACTGCATTCAGATCACGTCTGTATTCGTTCCACCATACCGTAAACTGGCAAAGTCACACGAATTATTGTACCCGCGTCTCTATTCACAGGACGACGTCTCCTGGGAGTTGGCAGCGCGCGAATTTCAAATACTAAAAACATTTTCGCCATAGATTAAACATAACTTTCTAAATAAACAAATACACATAGTAAATATTAGAAAATTAGAGTAAAATATTCATAAGTAATGAATGCTTGCCGAGTTTTTATATAACATAACATTATTTCTAATCTGTTTTTGTGAATGCATTTAGTTTTGGCGCGTTTGTGGGCCGAGACTATCGTATTAAGTGTTGTGTGTGTTTTAGACCATGGAACGCTATGTGGTGAACCGGCATTCGAAACGCCGGAAAAGTAATGATGGACTTTTAGCAAAATGGCGGAAAAAATATGTTAGTAATATACTAAATAAGCATTCGTGGATCAGTAGTGGATATGATTTGAATGTAAGTACTAATTATACAAATTGAACATTTGGTTGTGACTAGTTTTTTTTTCATATATTTAGATTGACTTCAAGTTTTTCGACCTAGATCTTGTATTGCAAGTGTCGTGTTTTTATTTTTTTTTTTTTATTTTGACCTTGTAGCTTTTAAGTTTTAGCCAATTTCTTGCAAAATCACATATTTCACTATATAAGAATCATTACGAGCCTGAACCACAATAACTATGTAATCTAATATAATCCACTGATATATTTTCATTATGAAAATATATTTAGAAAAGCTTTCACTGTACTATATTGGGTACTTATCTTTGTTTTATTTAAACATGATAGTGTATCTGATATCTAATATCAGAATCTATGTTGGAATTGAAAATAATCCTACATATGAACGAAATGAAAAAAAAACCATAACTTTATTTAGCTTTACTCTGTAAAGCAGGGTAGGCAGAGGGAATCTGGGAACCTAGTGCCGTAAGCACTCCATTCTCATATATGCACTTGCGCTCCCCACTTATCGCCAAATTCTAGAGAAATAAAATATTAAATGTTTCATTTCCTCCATCTGAAATCGAACCCACAACCTATCGCGTTTATAAACGCACGGTTGTGTAAAAGCGCCAAGACTGGCCTTAAAATCATAACTTCTAATTCTATGACGACATTCACATTAAGAAGTCAATTATATTTAAAGTATATAATTTCTCTGTTCAAGAATTATATTTCCTTATATAATACAAAATGCAACAAAATTTATCACTATATCATCGTTTTTTTAAAGGCTAACGTAACCCAACACTGCAATTAATCTAACTAGACCACGTAAACGCCTACATTTCACGCATATCAACATAAGAGCATAAGCCTAAATAAATTCATTTCAAATTCTAAACAAGGCGTCACTTTCACCCACCTGCACCGGCCAGTACAAACATTAGGCACTCTGAATTCGGAATCGTCGAAGTATCGATGCGTGACAAAACGCTTCCTTATTTAGTAAATTTGCATACGTTACGAGTTACAGTATGGTCGACGAGTTGTGGCCACCTTGTAGATAGCTGCAGATGGCTGCGCAGATTTATAGATATTACTTATATATTAGAATTTTTCATAATTTTGATTTCTTTTTGGACAATGCTCAAAAGATCAGAAACTAACTTCAGGGTGGCCATTACTCATCGATCGCACTGTATGTAGAATGTTTACGTGAGAAACACCTTTGAATAATAGCCATAATGTCTAACACTATGTATTGTATTGTAAAGGCCGCAGTTAGTAAATGACACGAGGCACGTGCTTTAAGAATGTGACTCTGAACATGTAATAATACGAATAAATATTAATTGAAACTTTTGGAGAAATTATTATTTTAATTGTTCTTGCTAGAAAAAGCGGAACGTTAAGTTGGTTGAGAATAAATAATGTCTCTAAAGTATCAGCTGAACCAGAAAGTAAAGAACGGAGTGTCTTGACTATATGTCTTCATTTGTCTGCGCCAAAACCTTTCTCTTGACAGAGCAGATTTTATGTACGACTCAATTTTTCGTTTTCTGCTTAAGAGCAGATACATAGTATGAAAAAACCTTGGCGGTTAAATAAATTAGAATCAATATCAATCATTCACTTTAAAATCCTCTTTACCTATAACTACGTAGTATCCCACACACCTCAGGGTAGGCAGAAGGAATCTGGGAACTTTGCCTTCTCCGTTTGCTCCGTTCCCATTCAGCCACCAATCCCACTTTTCGCTGAATTCTGGAGGTGCTTGTTGAGTGGCTGAATTTATTTTACCTATTTTACCGTAATTTGGAATTATAAAATACTTGCAGATTCTGTTACATTACATGTTACCAATACATAATGCGAAGAAGCAATCTCCTAAGCTACATAGCATAAGGTAGTTCATATTAGTGTTTTTGTTTAACCCGGCCGCGTAACAAACGCGAAGATGTAATCGATGTGACATACTAAAACATTTGTATCGAATTCTAAATGAGCTCTAAGAAATATATTTTTTTCCTATAGGTTCTTATAACGGTAATCAAGTTAAATTAACATATATATGTGCATAAACTGATTGATATTTAATAGACTTTTAAAGTAAATAAGGTACTTTTTAGATTTATGTTGAATATTTAAACTTCAGATGACTGAAGTTTATAATAAAAAACTTATAATCATATACCAAATCTTTGAAAACAATACTTACATTTTTAAATCATCGTCGCTAATCGGAGCGTTGAGTTACACTACTACACAGGCAAGAGAGTAAAAAACAGAGAGAATAAACTTATCTTGACAATAGGTTGTCTCTGCCTGTCCCGCTATGCAAGAACAAACATGAAGCATTTTTTTTTCATTGACACAGTTTTAAAGGCACTATAAAAATATTGTATTATTATGTACAATACATTACATAATATGTGATAACAAGCTAACTTTTTACCTTTGCTTGGGGGTGCAGCTTTTTTGAGCTTTCTTTATGATTATCATCAATACTGTGTTCTCGAAGGTCAACCCAGGTCTTTTTATAATATAACATACAAAATAAATTAACTTCTAATGTCCGTAGCATTACTTAGGTATTACAGAAATAAAATTAAAAAATAGAAGCCGCCATTATAATCGAAATAGAACACAAAGTCAGTCAAATAGCATGCCGATGTCTCGTGAGTCTATATTAAACAAAAGACAAACTATATATGCAGTATTTAAGACGACAAAGCATTCCTATTCTATAAATGGCGTTTCGGTGTTAGCTTAATTTGTTTAAACATACTTATTATTTATTAGTATTAGTTCTCTTAAAATTCTCAAAATGTATGTAATTCAAAGAGCGGCGGTGAATTCCTCCACTTAATACGCAATGCCTCCAGAATTCGGCGAAAAAAAAATATTAGTGTAGTTATAAAATTTATTCATTTCGTATGTATCTCGTGATTTATCGCAAAATATATTTAGCAATAGTGATTTATTTCATAAAATTATGAATAAAATTCTCAATAACTCATAATTATTGTTGTAATATTACTTGAAAAAGACCAATAAATATTTAAATACCATTTAGATTTTTTTAAATCATATTTGAACTTAAACTTGCACAATCTGAAGGAATCTATATATTTGAATTCAGATAGTCATGTCGAAATACATAATAAAAAAATATAGCTTCTATTAGATAGGAATAAATAAATTGCATTAAAATAGAGCTACGTTTAAAACTTACCGTACTTGGATCTTGTGAGTTAACAAAAGCTCAAAATTATTAGAAATATGGCTATGGGTTTAGAATTACAAAGTCGCTTACAAAATAAGCATTTTTCAAATAGAACTAAAAAATATCTGAAAATGGTTACCTAATACAGGGAAGAGTTATAATGAAAAATGTAGTTCTAAACAGGAAAATAATACATTCGTGTTATAAAGTAAATTAACCAAGATTGGATCTTATATCGTTTAGGTGTATTGCACTGTACGTAGGCCAAATAGTAACCATTGAATATTTTGTAATAGCTAATCTATTTTGAGTCTTATCTATTCCACATAAGGCGCAGAAACAGCTGGTATTCGCATATTGCAACAGCCAGTTGTCGAGGCAGTCAATGTTTCATACTTATAAACATTATACTTGTTTGGTGGCTTAGTTGACTATACAGTGTTAGAACGCAAAGTTCTGTTTAATAAAATAACGGCGTCAATTTTTATTGGATTATCTATAAAAATATTATTATCTGTGCAACGTCTTAATTATCAAAATTGTTTCGCGCCAAAAATTCTATCACAAATAATAGTGACCGTGACATTACCATTGTAAATTGACTGAAAAATGTGTTTTTGTAAAAAAGTTTTGTTTTTATCTATTGTTATTCTGTAGCGTGACGGATTTAAGATATTTGTATTACAATTACGAAGTGAGGTCGGAGGTGACATTATGCCCCAGATTTTCTTCAAAAAGGTAATGGTGGTGCGGGATCGTGGCGATTTCGAGGTGAGTCACTTTCACTTCGCGGCTTCACTAAACAAATTAAATGAACACACCGCATTATATCTATAATCGATCGATACGATTACGTAAATTATGCATAATTATGTTTTTGTAGCATGAAATTCTGTGTGATATTTAGGGCTTTCGTTTGTTGTTTTTTTTTTCGATGCGAAATTGTTTTTGTTGTTTCTGTATTTGACTGTAATAAAAATGTTAATGAATGTTAAAATATTAAATTTATGTTCTCTGTTTATTAATTGCTCCAATATTTAATAAACGCATAACAGATGAAGTATGTAGATACTAGATATATTATTATACCTTCTTAAATTTGACCTTTGTTCTTCCTGCCATATTATTACATAAATTGATACTCAGTATTAGTTTTCCTTATAATAATTTTCATAAAAAATGTACGTTTTTCAAAGTAAAATTTAATCCTGAAGTATTGATATATTTTAAATTGATTATTTTATAACATAAAAACTCGATTCTTTGATGACTTTTGGATATGTCACTATAAGCAACAGAAGAATACCTACTACCTACTAGCCTTATAAGAAAATGTTTAAAATTTCATTTACACATTTTCTAATTCATCAAAAGGTTGAGGTCAGTCGTGGCGCAGGTTGTGGATTCGATTCTACTCGAAGAAATGAGAATGAGAAATGTTAATCATTTCATTTCTTCACACTGATACCGAGGCAATGCGCGGCGTTCATTTCCGCCACTTAACACGCAATGGAAGTAGACAAAAAATGCCTTATGATTAATTAAAATTTTTATTTCTTAACATTTAAAAATATTTTGTATATATTTCGAATGAGAAATATCCTGTATTGCAAATAAAATTTCTGTGTGACCATTTATATACGCAGGTATAAGTCGTAATTGCTAGGTACATCCTATTAGGGCTATAATAAGCGGAATTACATATATTAGTGCCTAATGCTTTTTGGTAAAAACAAGATTGTAATTATTATTGAATATATTAATAATGTTTTAGAAGGTTCCCGACATACGATATTTGAAATGTATTTAAATTATAAGCTACTAATCGGCTGTCGCAACTTTGTTTGTGTGGACTTTAAAACGTAAAATGGAAACAACTCATTTTGTCCCGATACTGTAGATTATGTGTAACGTAGATCCAGCAGTATTTTTCACGTAACACCTACATCTCGCAGTATTCAAAGAAACATGATTCAAAGAACCACGGTATATATAAATAATTTCTAAGTTTCTCCCTAAACTTTATATTTAATATCAAAATAATGATACTGGCCAATACTAAAAGGTAAAAAAAAAAAAAATAGCAATAGGCATATATGCGATTGCTTGAAAATTACCCATTACAGCAAATCCTAGCATTATGAACGGTACATAGAATCAGGTGCAAAGCATAATTTATAATGCGTGAGAATTGTATTGCCTCATGCGACCTCGTAGTGCCAATCATGGGGCACGTTATAGTTTCTTTATTTCTATCACGTTGTTCCAATGACAATATTGTTATAATGAACTATTCAATCGACTTTTTTTTAATTAATAGGCGTTTGTTTGTATGTTTGTTTGTCATCAGAGCTAAACGCTGGTGTAATCTTGATGAGATTTATGGCAAACACTGTTAGCAAAATTTTATTTGGAATATCTTTAACCTTTTATACATATATAAACTAATCGATGCTCGCAGCTTATGGATAGAAAACCCCTTTTTATCTCATTTCCCATGGTCATTTCAAGAAATTTCCTCTTAGTGCCCCCTACTCTCCCTAACCTAGCAACGTGCCAAGTTTTAACTTTCTAAGTCCAGTAGTCCAGTGCCTTGTCTGTCAGTCAATCAGTAACGGAAGTATTATAATATGTATTTATTATATTATACAGATAGAGTAATTTTATAAGTAATGTAAGGTACCATAGAAAATACCTACCTACTACTGTAGGTCTGACAAATAATATTCCCGGTAAACAATTCTTTTATTTGTCCAATTTTAAATTTTAAATGACGGATTCGTATCTAATTTATTATACATAATGGTATGTTTTTTCCACAAAATAATTGTAGGTTTAAAGATACACTGCAATGTTCACATCAAAACTATAACACCAGTACAAAAACAGCGTTAAGTTTTGCTTGCGCAAAATAGAAAGCCATGCGATTTGTTAATGTTTTTTTTATAGTTCGATCGATATACGTACTTATAACGTGAAAGAAAATTATTATTTCTTAATTATTGATTAAACAATATTACTTTTGGTTATTTACTCATTTCAAAGTTGCAAGCCTCGATTGAGGAAACCTTTGTTGATCTTCGAGGACACAGTATCATAATAAAAATATGAAAACTTATTATGAAAATTTAACACATATTTGACTTAAGAATTAAATAATCTCAAAATGACTAATAATAATAAATAGTCAAATAAGTTTTACAAGATTATAGTTACACACATATATATATATACAATTGTTATTTCATAAATTTTAATTCTACGAGTCCAGCGTCAAGATGATATCTGCGTGAAGTCTTAATAAAATATGAAAGTTACTTAAGTCGTTGCGAAGTAGCTTAATTGAATTGTGCACTAAATAAGCATTTATTACTCCTTCATATATAAAGGTACATTGAAAGTTATTTTTAATAGCTACATTTATTAATAAATGTGTATAATTTTACCTAGTATTAAGACATTCCGTTCCTCACTGCCGAACTCTGGAGGCATTGCGTATTGAGTGGTGGGACCCAACGCCGCGCCTTGCCTTGACACCAGAGACTTCTCTCTGGTGTCAAGGCAAGTATATATTTAAATAAATATTTCCCTTCCTTGAATGGGGAAAGAACCCACAACCAGTCGCGTTTACAGTCACACTTCGTGCCACTGCACCACGACTGACCTCACCTATAATAATAAACTGGCATTAACGATTACACTATAAAGAGCTTAATTGTATAGTTCGACTACTACCCGGTTTCAATGGTCACAAATAAAGGTTCACAGAGAACCAGAGCGTAACAGCCCCGTTGCGTAACTGCATCCACCGTTGTGACATTTCATTATATAAGGCTAATGTTTTTATTACCTAGTACTTTTTACATTATCTTAGTACTTGATGTAAAGTAGAATTGACTAGTGATCTCTACTCTAAATAAAACTTTTAAAGAACCCGCTTACTGTAAAGTTAGTACTTTTTTCTCGTCTTTACTTAACCAGTTCTCAAAAAATGTCACAAATAAATATTTTTGTTTTATGCTTGACAATCATAAGTTTAAGTTCACATCACGTTTAATATAAAAATATTTCGAGATGAAAATGTTATATTATTTCAGTAGTTATTCTAATTCAGACACTTAAAGTTATACAAGTTAAACAAAACTTATACTCGGTTAAAATTGGAGTTTTAAATAAATAAATAGTACGTAAGTCTATCACTTTCTAAATTTCCAAAATGCGTAAAATAAAATAAAAAATATTAATTGACGGGTAAAACTGCAGGCCAACTCTTGTAAATAAAAAGTGAACATAATAAGATGCGACTTTAACAGATGGCGTTGGATGCGTCATCTTGATAAAGTACTCTATTGACATTATGTTGACCTTTTTCTGTATGCACATTTTTGTTCTGGTCATTTTAAAATACGAGTACATCTAATAAAAAACTAGTTTTATTAATTAAAGATATAGAGCATAGAGATAATTCTAATAGCAGTTTCAGTAGGAAGCATCGAAACAATGACTGTCATACAATTAAAAATAAAATAAAAATTACTAATATTTAAGTTAGGTTAGCGTGTGCAACCAAACATACTACTCAATTTTATAATACTAACATAGAGGTAGACATCTACGTCAGTATTCGTTATTTATATTTCCATTCTGTATAATTTAAATAATTTGAAAATTTGAAATATGTATAAAATGAAAGTCAACCTCTTATATTATTTTTACTTTAATATTTTCATTTCTTCGGTAATCAAGCGCGGCGTTGAGTTCTGTCACTCTCCACCACGCAATTCCCCTAGAATTTGGCGGAAAATAGTAACTCGAAGTGTCGGAATAAGAAAGATTTCAAAATGTGTACACTACTGGTATTAATAGATAGTTATTATTAGTAGAAATGTACTTTCGCTATTAACACGAATTTACTTTCGGCGTTTTGTTATTTTAAAAAACTTGTAAGACGCAAAATTACAAGTAATTGAGTACTTGGGTTGAAAGGTTGTGAGAAAGGTGTTATATTGAAAAATAACGTTTTGGTAGTAGTTATAGGCGATAGCGATTTCCACAACTGGTAAATGATGTTTTAAATAAGATAATCAATGCAAACCTAGATATAATACAGGGTAGGTAAATGTAATTTTTATAGTACTGCTGGTTTTTTAGCATCACGCTGCATATATCTGGGTAGGCAGACGCAAACTGCTGACCTAGTGTTAAGCCACTCCGCTCCCATTAGGACACTTTAATTCTATAAAATGAAAATATTAAATATGAAGTTAGTTTAAAATACAATAAAATTTAAATCGCTACATTTCATATCTTTCACCATAGACTATTATCGAATAATATCACGTTTGGTTATGTCAAGTTATTTAATAAGATTTCTCCGACAGGTGACTCAACGTTTTTCGCTTTGTCTCTTAATAATAAGCTTAAATAACTTTCTATGTGCCGTGCCCATCCTTTTTGTAAACTTTTGACTATATTTATTAAATTACATAAATTAGAATACAAGAGGATATTATGATTTATGTTACACAACTCCGTACCACAACATTATTTATTCATATGCTATTTATCACAAATACTTTCGAATTGTCAAAAACATAGAAGAACCTGACATTATGAAAAATACTTTTGTTATTTGAGCTTTTACTTATTTTTAGAAAACGTTAAAAAAATTGAACGTAGCGTAGTCAAAACTTATTTTAAGACATTAAAACGTGTTAAATGGCGGAACTCAACGCAGTGATTTGTTTTGTTACCAAAGTTATTAGATAAAAATAAATAATTCCCTTGAATGGGAAACGAATCCACAATCATTTCATTTACGGTCAAATCGTATTTGAAAATATACGGGTCGTTAAAAATATACATAAAAACAACATTTCTATTAGAGCAAAACAAGAATTTTCCACTACATTTCTATATAAACACTTAATTTTATCCGGTAGACCTAATTTTATTAAATATTTTCAAACAATATACAAGTTACCAAACAGAACGGATCGGCCGTTTAAACAATGAGTGAAAGTGGTTTTCTTTTTATTAAGAGACGGTACCATATTAAAATATGTACGCATTCAAAATTACAGAACTCGTATACTACGACTTTTATATATTTATTATTTGAATAAGCTTGCATAATGATTTATATGAATGTAGAAATATATATATATA
>HE671887.1:24891-56385 GCA_000313835.2 Heliconius melpomene melpomene
ATATATATATATATATATATATATTACATAACAATATTTATACGTTTATAATCTTTAATTCCATACAGTTTTATTTCTTTTGATTCACGCTATATCCCGCAATAACAGGGTAATATAATACAGGTATAGCAGGGTAGAGCAAGCCTCTAGTGTTAAGACAATCCATTCCCATTAAAACACTTTACGTCGTAAGGCATTGCGTGCGTGTGGCAGTGCTCAACGCCGCGCTTTACTTTGTTACACGCGCTTTATTTTGAGCTAAAAAATGAATATTTTAAATAATTCGTTGCCCCGAATGGCGGTCGAACCCACAACCATCGTATTTACAGTCAGCCTCTGCACCAAAAAGATCAAAACATAGGTTTTTATTCAGTTACCTAAAATAACCATGATAAACATCTTTATAAACTATCAAAATTCAAATTAACTACGGCTATGGGAGACGAAAGTAAACAAGCATGAAATTATGAAAGCGAAATGGAGGTTTTATTTCAAGATTTGTATTTTAATTCCATATGAAATATTGCGATTAAATTGTAATGCTTTTTGGTAATAAAAGTTATATAACAGATTATTTTAATCAATCGGCATTTTTCCGATACATATATACATAAATAAACGTTTTGCTTGTGTGTAGCGAAACTCAATGCCGCGCTTTGTCTTTCCAGAGCAGGAAAATGAAAAATTATTATTCCTCCAATTCGGAAGCGAACTCATGAACATCGCGTTGACAGTCAGACATACATCCATTGCGCCATCGTGGTTGAAATAACGTTATTTATTTTTCTTCATAGAAGTTTATTATATAACAGTCTTAATTGATTGTAATGTAGTGATTAATATGTACGTATTATATTTGTGACCAAACCTGATAGTTACAAGAAAAATAATGATTTCAATAGATAACGTGTAATTTTTTTGTTCCTAAATAAGTATTATCTGTAATTAAGCTCAGGTCATCTCTTAAAAGCCTTTGAACTTTCTCCGTAAGTGCTCTTTACTACCAGGTAATAATAGTTTTTAAAATTTATTTGCAACATAATTATAGGGTAGGTATTAAAATATGTGCCAATGTTGGAGCCGTGAGAAAGCGTCAATCTCAATCGCATCATATAAATTTTACTTTCTTTATGTTTAGAGGTAAATTGAAAGTCTTTATATAAATCGACTGTCATATCAATAAATCTGTAAAACGATACGCGTTTGACCACCCCATTAAAAAGCGACTGCCGTTCAAACTCCAACGCCAAGGGCGAACCAGTAATATAAATAACAGTACATAATATTTGTATATTTCATACAGTAGATACATATACAGTCACACTCAATGTCTCGAAAGTTGAGTGGAGAATGTAGAACGGAATGTATTGACACGAGGTACCCTCTACTTACCCCGCTATATGCGGAATACGCAGTGAAGTTAAAATAATAAAAATTAACATACTTAGGTTTTAACTTTTTTTAGCTTCACGTTGTATCTGCTATATACCGCAGATCTTAGGGTAGGGACAAGGAACCTGGGAAACTAGTCCCAATACTCCGTTCCCAATTGACACACTCTGTCCTTGTTCCTTGTTCTTGCAGTATTGCATGTTGGATGGCGAACTCAACACCACGCTTTTCCTTTTTACCAGAGCAAGGAAATGAAAATAAAATCAATGGTTGAAACTCACGACATCATTTCAATATTTTGGTTCGTTGCATGTTCAACAACGTAGAACCTATTTAGTGGACTCCAACGCAAATTTGTCCCTTTCTTGATATAATAAATAAAATATTTTTTAGCATACGATTCGATAGTACCTACCTACTATTCAAATTCGACTTTTCATTTGCTTTGAAATTATTAAACTTGTTTTCATGACAAAAAATTACATCACTAACTTACTGTACCTGTATCTGTGATTTTTAACCTATTTCAAAAAAAGTGCTTATGACATGTGAATTTATTAATAAAAAAATTTAAGCTCAAAGTACACACTGACAATATTGTTTGAAAATCATAATATTGGAAAAAAGGAAAACATGTAGTTCTTACAATTTTTCTTTTTTGCTTTCTTAAATTTTAGTCTAAACGTAAATTTTAACAGACAAAGATACAGATTTTCTATAAATGAAGGTAAACCTATAATATTTCAAATTGTGTAACTTAACCGTTATCTTAATATTTAAACAAGAATCTTTTATACGTGCCAAAATGAGGCCGTGCACATCCGTTATCTCTGTGATGCAATGTATTGGAACTTGGAAGATATCACTAAATTCCTAACTGTAAAGAGTATAGTGGTGATAGGTACCTTTGTATGTTCATTTAAATATACGATTAATAAATTTAGTATGTACGGTTTCTTTAATTTTTTTTGTTAATAGAATTTTTGTTTCTTTATTCCCACGTGTGGGAATCTCACCCGCAACTGGTACGTTTACAATGTAATAAGTTAGCATGTCTCGCGTAGGATCGGGTGGTCTGGTTCCACCCTGGGTACAACCCATCCGGGTCGTTTATCCTAAGGCGCTAAGACAAAAAATTCTATTGAGAATATATAAAATTGTAAATACAATTAATAGAAGACATCGAAAATTTTAAAATTAAAATGTATACTAAAAAATCGTACGATATATCGTATCGCGGTCAGCGGTCGTGTATTGTAAAGTCGTCTTGTCACAGGTCACATCACAGCGCTGTAGACCTTGGCTTATTTCCTATTTAGTTTCTTTGTTATTTCTTTTATTTGTTGCATGCGGTCACAGTCTGTTATCAACGAAAAATAAATTTATGTAATATTTTTCTAGTACATACTACTTTTATAAAGTAGTTAATGGTTTGGAAATCTTATTTCAGTATTTCTTTGGTTCTTCTTAGAAACGTATAAAGTCATTCAAATTTTAGTAACCTAGATGCAAGTAACAAAATAATGTGAATTTATTTCATGTTCACACGTTTTTGTTAAATTCAAATATGATGCTTAAGGATTGCTTATAGTAACGGAGGTCATACATTCCATTTCCGTGCTATGTATGTCTAAATATACATATAAATGAATATATCCATATATACGTACATATATGGCATTACTTTTTAGAAAGTCATTTAAGCTTACAATTCTGAGTGATATATTTTAGTGTTTAAAAATCAAATAACTACTAACTCGCCACTTGATATAAATTTGGATATAATAATTTCTATACCGAATAATAAAACCTATACTTTTGTTCTGGCTACATAACGACTAACGTGATTTAATATAACCTATAGCCTTCCCGATACATGGACAAATAGAAGAAGAGAAGTAAATCTATATATACAAGAAGAGAAATAAGAGAATAAATTCATCAAAAAGAGAAGAAATATAATTTTCTTACATATTCTATAGATTTCTAACATTGTTAAGTAATCAAAGGGAACCAAGGCCGTCAACTAATAACAATATACGTGTGGAAAAACGAAAGGAATGCTTTATATTTCTGTCAATGCGATCAAGTTATTTGTCGTGGCCTAGAATGTTTATAAACTGAGAATACGAAGAAACATGAATCCGGTTCATGTCTTTTTACATTACATTAGGTATCAAAACAAGTCCCTTTAGGAAGTTACGTTAGAAAGTGATCTGGCACCAACGGCTGAGATAATTTCCTAGGTTTAGAAACTCTCACCACATTCTATTTCCTAGAAATTATGCTAAATTTGGTCTAGACTTATTTACAAAATAAGACCAGGTACATTAAGTAACAGGTTATTTTTTTCTAATTAGTAAATTCTCACTTTTTATCGAATTAAACTTGTTTAGTATTATTATCGTGGCGAAGAATTTTTAAATTTAGTACAAATGTACAAAATAACTATCTATTCATCTTAACTTTCTAATTGTGAAAGACTATAGTATTATTTTTTTTCTTCGCGCAACATCTCCATCCCATTTCGGAGACATTTCGTTGAAAAGTCACTTTAATGTCCATTTTGTTTAATTAATAATTATATTTTATGATAATTTTAATCCACATTCGTAGAGTTTCGGCGTTATGTTTCGCTTCTAAACATACAGTCAAACAAAAATTCTAACAAAATTCTCACCTTGTAATATGCGGCTTACTAAAGAGTTACAAATGTGATTTATAAATTACAAACATTATATTAGGCTGTCGTGGCGCACTAATTTCTACTGGGGGTGAAATGTTTAATATTCTCATTTCCTCGAAAAGTGGAGAACGGCGTGGCTTGGCACTAGGTTCCCATGTTCCCTTTGCCTACCTTGAAGCCTAAAAAAATATATTTATATATCGTACACAAAAGTAGAACAGCTTTAAATTAGACAAATTAAATGAAAAATGAAACAATGAAACCATAATTCAAGGAGAGGATTGCAGAACGCATCTCAGGTTAGCGACCTAACTCTGTAAAAATAATAACAGTCTTGCATTTCCTTAAGGCTGTAATCTATGATGCCTGTGGCTGTGCCACTTTGCTCTTTAGTTTTACTTCGCGCGCCACCGATGCGCGACGTTCGTGTAAAAATCATATGTAAAAAGGAAAAATATAGTGTTTACATTTTTTGTGTTATTTTTAATGGATTTTTGTGTATTTTGATGTGTTCTACGTGATTTTGAAGGATTTTTTTGAGTCAATGATTAAGGCGACTTAGCAAATTTATGTAAGGTAAGAATTAACTTAACTGTTTTGGTATGTCGAACTTTAATTTGGAATAAGTAAATTGTAATAACATTTGTAGGTTATTTAAGAATTGTAAGCTATAAAATGTTGAGGTTCTTTTAACCAATACCTAACATATTTGCCTAAGTCGATTTGTAAAGGCATATTAATAATTTATAGCTACGAATAAAAAATAAACAGAAATCATAAGTAAATAAATATAATGCCATAGCTATTATTAAAGTAAAATTGTCTAAAACGATTATTAGCTTCAAGTTCTAATTTCTTTAACACTAATAATTTATTATAATGTGTAATATTTTCTGCCCGCATTCGAGAGGCTTCATATTGAGGAGCACCACACCTCGCATCGTCTAGCCAAAGCGGGGAAATGAGAATAGCTCATTCCCCGAGTGGAGATTGAACCCGCAATCACGCTTACAGCCTCGTATTCTATTATTATATTTTTACTTGAATTACTCTAATTTTGATATTCATATATACATAATACAATGTTAATCTTCCTCAAAAATAACATTGTTAAATATACTACAATACACGACAAATTCTGTGAATAATTTTGTTTTCCTTATAAGCAATTAATAAACATAAGTATACTCCAAGTTTTTGAAGTGGTAGATTATAACGTAAAATCGTCGTCGAGCGTTATATGCCAGCGAACCAGCGTTGCCAGATTTTGTTTTGGGGAAAAGCAGGATTTTTATCTCTGGTTTAAGTAAATTATTAAAAAATAAAGTAATTAAGAAAGAATTCTCAAAGTGCGTGAATTTTTTTGAAAAGTGGGTCTGTCTCGCTCGGGACATTTAAATTTTGAGCTAAAACTCAGGAAGTCCTGCTAAAATCAGTCAACGCTGTGGCGAACCCAACACTTATTTTTGCATTACCAGGCCTATAAAATGAAAATACCGGTAAAAATAGTTTACCAGTAAAAACTTTGAATAATACTGCGAAGTCTAGCTTTTGTACAAGAATTAAAGTATTTGATAAGACCTTTCTTGCATTTTCCTGAACAGCGAAATTGTAAAAGAGAAGGTTCTAAACGTCCCAAGGTTCTAATTATCAATTTCCAAGTGAAGATCGAACTCAAAACCGTCGCGGTTACCGTCTACGCGATGCCATTGCGTCACGGCGGCCTCTAAGTATTTTATGTATACAAAATATCAAATAATAAAACAATTTAATACCGGATATCGATATACCAAGAGTAAATGGCCTGCATTTACTTTGTTAGTGTGCCAAGCAGTCGTAACGTTTTGTAAGTTAATTAAGGTTATTCCTCGCGTAACTCTATACTTGGTTGTTATGAAAGAACTCTCAAGTCTTTTCTGAAGTTACGGTTAAGAATAACATTCCTGGTAACTGTGATATCCTATACTTATAGTTTAAAATTGAATACTATGAAAGCAATTTAAAAAAAAAATATTTTATATTTAAGATACTTTAAGCTCTACCTCCTTTATTACAGACAAAAAAGCAAGATACTTGTTCTCCTTGAGGCTAAAAGTAGTGATGCTTAATAAATATTTAACTAAAACCAAATCCCACACGTATATTAATGTATATAACAAAATTTTATAGTTTTTATTACAGCGCATTTAATTTATTACATTGATATCCTGCTGTAAATTAGTATTTCAATCGAATTCTTATATCACGTCATAATATTTTTTTATCTTCACGCTGTATCCCGCATATAGATGGGTAGGCAGAGGGAACCTAGTGTTAAGACACTCCATTTTCCTTTCCTCGAGTAAGAATCGAACCCACTACCTGTTGTGTTTACAGTCGCTTATGCTCCTACGCCACGAATGGCTTCAATAGTTATTGAAAAAAATATTTTTTAAGCTATATTATAAGGTAGGCAGTGGAAACCTATTGTTAAGACACTTCATTCTCCACTTCCTGCACTCAACCCCGCGCTTTGTCTTGATACTTTATCGTGAAATTCATTGTACCTACTTCGTAGAAAACGTATATAAGTGCTTTATTCCATATACTTCTAATAGTGATTTTGTAAAACCTAGCCACATACAGGTAATTCGAAGGAAATAATTGTGGAAAATTAATATGCCAAGATATAATATAGACCCGTTTTAATAATGACATCATGAGAGCAATACGGAAACCAAGACAATGCATAACTGAATACAACAATATTTCTCAGAAGAAAAGACTTAAACGTGTACGTTCCTTGCGAATCGTGAATTTACGTTGATCAGTACATATAATATGTATAATTAAATGTTAGAGAAATTTTGCTGTGTGAATATTATTTTTATAAGAGTTTTGAGGCCGTTGTGGCGCAGCGGTACTGCTTCTGACTATAAACGAGAGGGTTGCAAGTTCGATTCCCACTCGCGAATTCTCCTTAAGTCGTCCTTAAATCATTCTGAGTCTTTTCCTTACTCTTGTAACAATACAGATCGCGAAATTGAGTTCTGTTGCTCAGCACACAATGTCTCGAAAATTGGGCGGGGTGAGTAGGGTACCCTACGGTATGCGGAATAAAACCAGCAGGATGAAGCATTTTTTATAACAAGCAGATAAAACGGGTTATACTGTAAAATCATGCATGTGTTGCTATAATTATGAAGTTGAACACGGAATATAGATAACACATATACGTATTATAGACTATATCTTGTACTGTATAATATGTAGGTTCATAGTTATTAATTAATGAAGAATTTCAGGAAGAGTCTGTTTAGAAAGTAGAAATATATAATTTCGATATTCATCATTTCGAATTAATGGGATAAGACGAGGTTTTTGATTTGCCGGGATTTTATTGCATATTGATTTGCATTTTATATATACATAATTTTATTATGTATAGTAAATTGTGTAATCTGAATAATTTAATATTAAATATTATTAATGACGCAATCGGTAGAGGTATAGCAGCGGTCTGGTTGGATGCGATGGTTGTGAGTTCAAGTGCCACTTGGGATGAAGTTTATTAATAAAGGGCTATATACATAGAAATGAACAGACAAAAAATAAATTTAGAGTTTCGAGAGTTTAGAGTCTCCACTACTACCACTAGATCTACTTGTTTACTACTATTAACAAGTAATTCCTAGGATGTATACCTAACCCAGCATTAGGAGTATTTTGGTACTAGGTTCTTGAAAAAAATTATAAAAACGTTTTAAGGTATATCATCTACAAATCGCAAGTTGATCCATTCATAAAAGCTAATTTTAAGTTGCAAAATATCCATACATAATTATATGCAAGTAAACCTATCCAGTCCACGGTCGAATTACGACATACAGTGAATGAGCGGTCTTCACGTCCATATATTATGAACGTTTCATTTAATTAAAAGAAAAAAAAATCACTTAATTTTTTTTCTTAATATTAAAGTGACATTGACGTTTATGTGAGAAACTTTACTTTTACTGGTCGTGGCGCAATTCTAGCGTGTGTCGCACAAGCTAATGTCTAATCTTATAGTTATAACTTCAGCTTCCTTGCAGAGTACAAAGTAAGTCCATTTCTCAATTTTTAGGTCTTAGAGAATTTAAAAAACGAATAAATTTCTTTCTACCTGGGAAGACTGTATAGTCATAATTCAAGCAACTAACTATCACAGAAAGTCTTAACTGTGCCACCAGGACGTTAAAAAGTAACAATAATTTTATACACAAATCCAAATTGCTATAAATAAACAAATTAAATTTATACGAATGAAACAACTTCAATTGACAGACGTGACTGTACCCTTGCAGTCATGTTCCATATATATCAGTATGTATGTTTGTATGTATGTAGGTATATTTCCTCATTTACGTACGTACCTTATTATAGCTAATTGATGGCAACAAACAATGGTAAAACGTTCCATTACACTGCTTCGTATTACTGCGTTTTCGTCACACCTACCTACTAGTGTATTAGCACAGTGATATTACCACACCTGCTATGCATAATGAACGATTTTCACACTTTATAATTTTAGTCAATTAACAGTTTATTTTATAATATACTAGGTTTTTACTGCGGCTTCACTTACATTTATGAGTCCCCGATCAATGAAAATATCCGACACAAAAGCAATATTACAATTAGAACCAGTAGTTATATTAGAGCGTTCAACAAACTTCAGCTTTATAATATTAGTTCATATAAGTCATAAATTACTTATATTAACAAAATTTAAATATCATGACTGATTTCACGCGATGATTTTATATCTTAAGTCGTTTCAAGAAGACTAAATAGACTTAAGATATAAAATCACTTCTTCATTTTCTTCTTTCTCTTCATATAATATTTAAATTATCGTATGCGTTGTCATTAAACCATCTAAATCATTAACGCACGTAACCGAGGCACAAAGTGTGACTGTAAATGCTACAGGTTGTGGGGACCGGAGTGTCTTAACAGTAGGTTCCCTCTCCATGCTCTGGCGTGTGCGAGATATACCGTAACGCTAAAAAAAGACAAATATAATAGTTTTTGTAAATACATACACTACTATTGCAAATTATCGACTTGCACAAAATTCACGTCAAGCTGTAAATCAAACCGCAAAAGTCTACGCAACCTTTACATTGCAACATATTATAATATTATTATATTCAATATTAATCCTTATTTTAAAAATATTAAAGAAGTATTTCGCTTAAATTAATGTTGTCAATGTGTTGTTTAATAGTATGATCGTTATTGATTTTTAAATGCGGTACTATCCTAAGTACTGCTATTGCTAGTATTTATCAAATAGTTCAGCTTCACTCTGTATCTCACATACAGCAGGGTAGACAGATGGAAACCAGTGTTAAAACACTCCGTTCCCCACTTTCTGCTGAATTCTGGAGGCATTGCGTGTTGAGAGGCAGAACTCAACGCCTCGACCCCAGAGCGAAGAAATGGAAATATAAACGTAAATAAATATTTCACTGCCTCGATCGGGGATCGAACCCACAACCGTCGCGCCCTTTTGCCGCTGCGCCACGACGGCCTAATTAAATAGTTTATACAATAAATTATTGGTTAAAAAAATATTAGTACCTAATTAATCGTTTTGTTTGATGCCGTAAATAAATTCATACACGAAATATACATATATATTATATACAGCTTATTAACGATTCTTATTAGCTTTAAAAATTAATGTAAATTGTTATATAAATACCACATACCTACAATAATGCACCTGTTATGCTTTTACATTATTTTTTCCAAGTTCTTAACGTTTCAGTAAAATTAAACAAAAGAAAAAGAAAACAAAGCCTTTTATACAAATAAGTACGATTAGTCAATAATATGATGTCAATATCCATTCACTCACTTGCTATTTCCTATTCATTTCCCTCAATACGCCACACTATTTCTTACATTATTAGATGTGGGTTACTTACATCATACATACATATCTACTTATAAGTAAAAGCATTGCATTAACAACGTGAATCATGTGTTGCGCATCAAATTATCATTATTGATGCAACTGTAGATGTACAAAGAAAAGTGGCAGAAAAGTAAATAATGTCAGCTGATATATTGTAATTGGATATTACCTATTTGAATATGTTAGGAACATTTTCTATCAAATTCAAATACAAAATAATCTTTAGCAATATATGCACTTTTCTAGACTATTATAAACAAAAAAGCTACCACCGGTTCGGAAGGCAGAAGAGCCTGTAAGAAACTCAACAGTTGCTCTTTTCAAAGTCAATGGTATAGTTTAATTATTACATAAGCTGGCAGCTATCCTGTATGACATTCAATAGACATGTACAATATTTCGTAATAAGTGAATTATTGTAAGCTATGTCGATAACATATTCGGAATCGTATAGCAGGATAGACAGAAGGCAGCTAACATTTAATAAAATAATTAACATTTGGCTAGTTCTCCACAAGAATAGCTTCTTAGTAACAGAAGAAGTCTATGACGTCTTAACTTATTATCCATTTGACGGATCCCATTTCTCAATCTTATCAGTGAAACGTTATCAGAAACGATCGCGCGATCGTGAGAAATTATTGTATTATTATTTCTTCATATTTCTTGCAGTATTGCGATACAATACCATTTATTATATATGTAGGTATGTATATAAAATTAATGAATGTCTGTCAGTTTCGCTCTACTTTTAAACTTATTAAACTATTAAAATTTGTAATTTTATATGAAATAGTATATTTCTAACAAATACGTGTAAAACGAGTGATTTTATTGCAAACATTATTTGATTAAGGTAATTTGTAAATGGCTTAATAGAAATATATCTTGTACTGAAAACCCTAGTCATATAATTATTGACCACTTATATGTAATCATAAAATATATTTGATATTTCATGATGTATTCCGCATATAGCAGAGTAGCTACAGAGAATGACTAATAAATAATAACCGAGTGCTAAAAGACACCGTTTTTCATTTTCCGCCCAATTTTCGAGACATTTTCATTGAGGGGTGGAACTCAACACCGTGCGTTGTAATAGGAAATGACTCCTTTTGAAATTTTAAAAATAATTGCCTTCAGTGAATTGTATTTCACTGTAGTACATTTGCAAATACTTAAGATTTAATATCTTATGTATCCCTAACCCACCTATCTTTATAAAAGCTTGACGTCCATGGCCCAAATCCAGCAAGGTGATGACACAATTCTAACAATAGGTGTCGATTACTTAAACAAATGGATTAATTTGCACCGCCCAGTCTAGTTCTAGCCTTTACAGAAGCAGTAGCCTTTATAGCATTGAAGAACTAAAGAAATAAAAACAAATTAAGAGAAAAATAGTGTCAAAAAATATTACAGTGGCTACATGAGATGATTACTTAGTCGATAAAATAATTTTCTCTGCATAATTTTTATTCATAGAATATTTACACATTCGTATAGCTTTTCCTTTTTAATGTAACGTAGTTTCAATAAATTATTATACTTTTATGTATTAGGTATACTTTTCTCATTATGGTTGTAATATTTTATAGGTTTAATAAATATTAAGATTTAATGTATATTAATATACACCATTATTAATAATTAATTTCCTCTCTAAAATTGAAAGTTTCGCAACATAAATCCCCACATACATTATCTGTACTTCATCTTATTCATACGCCTACAGTCTAAATCAGATCTCATCATTTTAATAGGTATGGCGCCATCGATTAGTATCAACTGCCTACTTTGAAACTTGCGACAAGGACGAATAATTAATACTTTCTTATAAATATTTATATATTGTAAGCATACAATTGAATGAACGGAATAATCGTAAAATAATGCTAAATAAATATATTTATGCAATCTATACTAGTAGTATAAGCCTGAAAGCCTTTTTTAGGCCAGTCTGGCCATGGTACAAGCGTGCGTCGGATTCGAACCTACAACCTTTATAGGTAACCGTTATAGGTTCGATTCCGACTCGAGGAAATGTTTTAGTTAATATTATTATTTCTTTTCTCTGATGTAGAAGCAAAAGTGGACAATGGGCAGAGCTTACTATGTACTTAGTTAGGTGCATTATATACTATCACATGACAGAAAGACGATGTTAATCATAATATTATGAATACATTTTATATTGCCAAACACTGTACTTAAACAAAGTATGTGAATTTAAATATTATTATTTAATATTAAATAACACAAATGTTGCTGAGATCGTGTCCCAAAAGACCAAATATTGATTATTTAAAGATTCTTTTTACTTACTTTCGTTTACAGTGAGAAGTTAAATAATTGATAAAATTTAAGTAAACTTACACTTACGAAATCTAACACACATGCTTGGAAACCCAATTTATAGATCGTCATACTTAAATATTAGCCTAATCCAATAATATCACATACATACAAATTAAACTGATAACTTCCTCATTTTGAAGCCGGTTAAAAAAGCCACATTACTTAAAAAGAGAAAGTTTTCTTAAGACTTTTAGTTCACTGAAAAGTACATCAACGATTTTAATAAAAAGGCACATAAATAAATGCTCTAAGCATCATCGCTCTCCTATTTCGGGCTTGTTACCAATTAGGGCGATACGGATATCCACATTCGAGATCAATGGTATAGATAACAGCAATATAATTACTTATTAAATCATAGAAAAATCGATCATATAACATTTGATTTAAAAACTAAATTGCCATAAACACATTTTACTTTGTAAATGTCTGTAAGTTTATTATAAAGCCATCGTTTGATGGATGTTTCGGAATGGTCGTAAATTAATTTTAACTTGACTGACGTTCCTTTTATGAAGTACCTAAATGGACTTTAAACAGTATGTTAATAATTATTAGATGCATGAAATTTTATTTTTAATTTTATAAAAGTGAAGCTGAATCGTGACGCAGTTCTACCACTCAACACATAATATTTCAAAAATTAAATGTCTTAACACTAATAATAAAGCTGAAGCAGCACGTAGTTAGTAGTAAGTATGCGTTCAATGAAACATTCAAGTCCACAAGTTGAAATTAAAATGCAATTTAATATGCTTTGTTCAAATAGACTGTTGCTTTTTTGAATCTAAGTAGGTATATTAGAAACCTAAATTTAGAAATACTCACTCAAGTCACTCCACTAAGCACTTAAAGAATTTATTTAAGTCCACTAATAACGTTTCTAAGAAAAGATTGTTAAGATTTACTGCATGGTATCTTAGAAACACAATCTAATAATATGTTAGCTTCTGTTTATGGAAACCAAGAGTAGATCCAATTTGAGACAAAAACAGACAGACAACAACGTAATTCTATAAGGGTTTCGTTTTTTGTTATAAATAACGGAACCCTTAGAAACACCTTTAAGTACGTCTTTTCCCGTATATCATGGTAGGCAAGCCGCAATTAGTTTAAGATATTTTTGCCCAATTTTCGAGATATTGCGTGTCGAGTGGTAGAGCTCAACGCCGAGCTTTGTCCGCCAGAGAATTAAAAACAATTATTTAAATAATATAATGAGGTCCCCGAATAGAAATCGAATCCACAAACATCGCTTTTACAATGAAACACGCTGCTGCGCCTCGATGGACCCTAATTTGAGTATTTTTATAAATAAGACAAACACGCGGCCGTGAACTATGTGAAACAAAGCAGATGCTGACAAAGGGAAGTTACTAATTAACTCTTATGGTACATCAGTGATGCCGACTCAAGAATGCGAGATGTAAATTCAAAGTCAAGATTAGGAATGTTTGTTTTGTTGATTATCTGTCGGATGTTTGGAGTTATTCGTAGAACATTTAATCTGTTTTTGTCTTATTTTCAACTTTATCTTAATTAATTATCACATACCTAAAGCTTATTCAATTTAAAATCACTAATATTATGGTCAGCAAATTATAAATAATAGAACATATTGGTAACATTATCATGAAAACTCTCTCACTTCTCCCGAAAAATATTCTCTGCCCAACGATTTGATGAGAACACAATATGATTTAGTGGTTAAAGCGCTTGGACGGTATCCAAGAGGGGCGGGTTTAAATCTCGCTGCAGTCATTCTTTTATACGTTTTCCAAAGAAGTGAAGAATTGAAGTGTTTTAATGAGAAACGGACTAACACTAGGTTCCTTCTGCTGTCAGTATGCGCGGGATACAGCGTGAAGTTACGAAAAAGTATTTCATAGTGTTAATCCACTCGAACTTCTCTCCTGGATACCGTCCATGACGTACAACTTATACATTGTCTAAATAATACTTAATATTTCTTTAAAACTTAGATTAAATTTTCCATTACATAATTGAAGCCTATAATTGAAGTTATAAAAAATAAGTCACATCAAATTTTCGTCGACATTTAATATATCTCAAGGCTTCAACGAGAAAAAGTCTAAGTTTTTATTGGTTTTTTGCCCCTCTACGCTACCGGATACACTTCATTAGTTAGCGTTCGACGGCTTTGACACGTCGGCACAGGAATGCTTATAAAAAGTGTAAACGTACCTTTCAATTCTCTAACTTGAATTAAATCTTTTTATATTATACGTGTTTTTTATATTTTTGGTTAAATAATTTGTATAGAACTTTAAAAGCTTACTTAGATTCCAACCATTGTAAAGCATTTTAAAGATGTTCTAAAAACTTGCGGCTTTAAAAACATTACGCCATTACACTGCTTTAAAGAAAAGGTCTAGCTTAACTTTTACCTTTTAGTTAACTGTTAGTTATATTTATTTAACGACAGGGACGAAGTCGCAAGTAAATGCTACTATATCATAAACGTTGACCGCTTCTATTACGGCATATAAAATCTTTTCCTATCACACAATGATTTAAAATGCACCCACCATAAAAATACCTTTCAAAACTCTCACCCACTTTGAACCGGCGGTGCGTGACACAAGAATCCTTAGACAAATTCAGCGTAATTCCGTACAAAAACAAGGAGCGGGACCATCAAGCGTGACTTCCCTGAACAGTGAGCTCCCACGCCCATTGCATCCGTCTATGTTACTATGACATTAATATGTTGCTTGCTACTTTGGTTCTTAGGTACTTTAATTTCTTATTGTATATGTAAAAATGTACTTAAGTATATATAGAAGCAAAGTAGAAACATACATTTAATAAAATAATAGATTCTGTATATAATATTCAGATTAACTAATCCTAAGATAGTCTATCCATTATAATTCATAATAATAATAGACAATGACTACAAAACGGGTCCACACGAGACGGTCGCGGGTTCAACGAACTCACCTGTCAAACCGGCAGTGATCTTGTACCAATGGACCGTAAAATATAAGAGTTTCGTAAGACCTAATGTTTATTAAATTTTTATGGGCACAAATGATAAATTATAGCAATTACAATATTTGAGAGAAACAATAAACCTTTTAAGTTTACGGGTCTGGAACTCGCACTATTTAAAAAATAAAGCATAAACCACCTTTTAAAAACGCCTCGGTTTTTAGTAAACTGGATCTAGTTTTGTTTTTTGCATAAAAAAATTTTAATAATATTACAAAACTTCTATTAAATTATATTTATAATCTGTGTTTTTGTTGCAGGTAAGAATACAGCAGAATTGTAAGAACCATCGAGCTTTCCAAATCATAATATATAAACTCAAGTAGAGCATCGATTATCCGAACTAATTGGGAGACAGGGGTCTGTGGAAAATTGATTTTTTTTTTCATATAATGGCACTAATGACACTTCCATGTTTACACATGGAAACAAAAATTAGAATTAAGTATATTTTTAGTGACAATTAATAATTAAAAACGTTCGGTTGTTTGACGATAAGATAATAATCGATGCTTTAGCTTTTGTAGCTTTAGCTATTTTATCAATAGCCATTTCTAATATTATTAGTCTTGTGTTAATTAAAAAGATATTCAAAGATATGGAAACTATATACAAAATAATTATAATCAATATTTAGTTGAATGAACGCGGAGATCGATATTAGCAAGTGTAATTTGTTTACGCAACACCATAGATTTATACAAGCGTTTGTTGCGTAATTATAATTAATATGCCCATCCATTTATCAAAATTGGATAGCTGGACACGTTTTAGTGTGGTTTTTATTATTATGTAATTATATTGGTTTCATTGATTGGATTGCTTACTTGCATTATAATGTAATCAATAATTCTAACTTTTCTAATAGTGGAAGAAATGAACTTGCGGTAATAATAATAATAATAAATAATAAAAACTCTTTATTGTACACCCAAAAAAGAAATAGAAAAATACAAATAAAACAAAATGGTACAATAGGCGACCTTATCGCTGAAATAGCGATTTCTTCCAGGCAACCTTGAGGCATTGGAAATCGCAAAAAACAAATAAATAGTGAGTAGGGTGTGAATAGTACTAACTATATAAAAATAAATAAATAAAATAAAATAAATAAATAAACCTACACAAAGATAGATACATATATACATAAATACATACATACATATATATAAATACATAGTTACATACATTCATACATACACACACTTTATAAATTATGTTAACATATGGATACATACGAATAGTATAGAAACAAGGAAAAAAAGAAAAAAAAAAAAAATACACTTATCTTAAGTAAGTACGATTAAAAAGATTTAAAGGGCTAGAAAGTGTTTTTTTAGGCGTTTTTTAAAGGTAAGGAACGTTTTTGAATTCCTAACAATCAAGGGCAGGGCGTTCCATAAGTGACACGCAGCAATTGTAAATGAATCACTATAAAATGACGAGGAATGTTGTGGAATTTTTAGCGCCAGACTATAGTCGGATCGCAGACGTTGAGGATGTGAGCGGCCCAAAAATTCAAATCGTTCCTTTAGGTACGGAGGAGAAGTTGGATTGAACAGAATACAGTAAAGAAGATGAAGTATGTGAGTATTCCTACGAAGCCGGATAGGGAGCCACTTGAGCTTTTTTCGGAAGTCGGAAATGTGATCATATTTACGTAGACCAAATATGAATCGTATACACACATTTTGAAGACGCTCAAGCTTATTTAATTGCTCCTCTCTTAGATCAAGATAACAAAGATCAGCATAATCGAGAATCGGTAAAAGGAGAGTATTTGCTAACGCAATCTTGGTAGGTATAGGGAGAAAATTGCGTAACCGCTTAAGAGATCCCAGTGACGCAAACATCTTTCTGCTCACCTCACATAGCTGTGAGTCCCAAGACATGTTTTGATCCAAGATGATGCCCAGATCTTTCACAGATTTACTGTAAGGTATACTGACACCGTCAAGAAAAACAGGTGGTAAATTCAATAAGTTAATTTTGCGGTTACCGATTTTTGGTGAATTCACCAATTCTGCAACGTGAGGGATTATATATAAAGAATCTATTCTACATTTTCTGTCCATTATAAATATATTGTATATTGTAATGATCAACCCTTCCAAGTGACCACTATATGTCTAGATAAGAATTAGCAGAACAGAGTAGCCAGAGAGAACTTAGTGCTGCTTCTGCGGTCTTGATGGAGGCGGAACTCAAAGACACGCTTTGCCTCAACACCAGAGCGAATAAATCTTATATATTTAATTTCTTTGAGTGGGAATCGAACCCACAACCAATCACATACTTATGCCTTATGCATTTACAGTCACATACTTATGCCTCTGCGCCATTGATTTGGCGCAGATTTGCTTAAATAATAAATAATGAAATTATTTTTTTATCATAGCATCTTTTTAAAAACGAATTATATAAGCTGTCGCGCGAATTTATTTAAATCACATACTTAATAAATTAGAGCTTATTCCGATTGTGCAATTCATAAGAACTTAATTAACATTCAGAATCACACTGTTACATGAATATTTAAAGTTTCAGAGAAAGTTTGTTTATGCACCGTTTCCTTCTTAAAGGAACATTCGTAAGTTATTAGCTCATTTTGACTACACTCGAAAAGAACTGAGAATTAAGAAAATATTCATAGTTTTATAGACACATTTTAGTGCCCAGTATAGCCTATCTCGTTAAATGGACTATCCAATATAAACATTTTTTTTTCAAACCACTAGTTTCTGAGATTAGCGCATTCAAACAAACAAACTTCAACTTTTATAATATTAAATATGTAAGAAACAAATAGCCAAACAGATTTACGTACAAGCTTTATCATCATTAAAGGGCCATAAACATATCTAGGTTACAACATAAAGTGGATCGTCATTACTTGATGTAAGCCGTTTTTGTCGCTTTCTCCAGCCGCATTGTTTAATGATCCTCCGTGTAGTAAAAACTATGAGATTTAAAGTTACGTCTTGTATTGATGTATAGTAAGCTATAACTACATGACCATATATGGAATAGACTTTAATTGTAATCTCCTTTAAAAAAGTTAAGCCTTGATCTTCTTAATCGATGATGACAGTTATCGATTTAGTTTAAATAAAATGAAGGGAAGAACATAATAATTTAATTATTTTTTATGCTGAGACGTACCTAATTTCGAGTTGAGTGGCGGAACTTAAAGCTGCAGCACTCCGTCGTCTGAAGTGAAAACATAAAAATTAATCAAATATAGTCATTCCCCCGACTGCAGATCGAACCCACGACCCTCACGTTATAGTAAAATCCAAAGTATTTTGAGAAAACCTAAAGTTTCTTAA
Organism: Heliconius melpomene melpomene; assembly: GCA_000313835.2. NCBI lineage: Eukaryota > Metazoa > Arthropoda > Insecta > Lepidoptera > Nymphalidae > Heliconius > Heliconius melpomene. The sequence goes on from HE671887.1 coordinate 43,625, forward strand.
ATAGTTTACAAACTTTTCCTAGTAAATTCCATGTCATTCAGTGATTCAGTTTGAAACGGTGCCAAGTAGTACGGACTTACTCATTCACTTTAGAGAGCCCACCACTGACAATGCATTCCGCTGGACAAAAGACTAATTTAAATATAATTAACGCTTGGAATAATGAAAGGCTCCCAAAGGAAGGCGATGCCTAATAGGTTCAATTGAGTGTTAATTTTTTATATAAATAAGTTTTTGTATAGTTTTATTTTCTAAATATAATTGTATAAACTATAAAGTACCTACATGGGCGTTTCCAAAGATATTTTCCAGGGGAATTGTGATTGATTGATAATGTAGCCCGTTATTTAAATAATTTATTTAAATAACGTGTACACACCGATATACTTTACTTCTATATCAAATTTACACAAATTATATACGAAATAAATGTGAATTTATATTTTTGAGTTTATTTGCTCTTTTTTTTTAATTTTATAAGCAAAACTTTCGTGAATTTTACTTTTTTAAGGCTTGATTTAAGCTTTTGTTAGTGAAAACTCTGAAGAGAGCTCAGAAGTCCATATGAAGAAAGCTTCGGGGTACAAGTAGTACTTCATAAAAATCAACTAGCTGAAATATGTCGATGTACCCATGTAATTAAAACATACGTCCACATATTATATGGTTATTATAAGTAACAACTCCAGACGAATATTTGTATGCAAATCGTATTGCTTCTTGAAAATCTGTTCGCCAATAGTCTATCCCGTTTCAAACCAGTCTCTCCATGTAGAGCTCGCTCAGTAGATAAGTAGCTATTGAATACGAAAAGGAAAATGGAAGGTACTTTAATAAAGATCCATAATAGAAATATGTATATTAAATATATTTGAGAGGTTGTGTGTTTGATAACCATTAAGGTCAATTAATTAATTATGTACTTTCAATTGCCCGCCTTGGTAAGACTCAGGACGAAATTGAACACCGCCACTCATCACGCAATGTCTTGAAATTTCTAAATAAACTAAAGTTGTATACTTGTATAAAGTAATACCGCTTCGTTGATAAAATTTAACCTTTCGTTTTGAATGTAAGAAAGAAATAATTCACAGGCTATTAACTGTAAGTGTGCCAAATTTTATCCACATCCGTCAAGTCATTTCTGCGAAACGTATGAATTTCACATTTATAATAAGTAATGTTCTCATTACAATATATAACCCATCTTAACGAAGCTGTCCCGAGTTCAAATTCCAAAATGTTCTTTTTTTTTCAAAATTTTTAATATTACAGCACGGTTGACGAGTCTTGTCCACACTGAAGTAGATGGCTGAGCAGATTAGATTTAAGGGTTCTGTCATACTTTTGATAATCTTATTTCCGAGTGCAGGTGAAATGCGCAAAAGTTCATAAACTCTTCAAGGCGGCCATGACACATTGGCTATGCTATACAATAATTTCCTTTATTTTTGTCCAGAACATCGGCATGCGGGCGCGGTGTGCCTTACGTTACGTTTCCCGTTACACAGATTCTAGTACTAAACACTAAAAATATCGGCCGGTCCTTGAACCCACGACCGACTTCACTATACCACTTGAGTATAAAATATGAGATCAAAGAGTATCGATTGGTAGAATTGATTTTATAATATACTATTGTGATGACCAGCGTGAGATCAATCAACTACTTTCGTCTTATAAATATGAATGTAGACTTATTGAATTATAAACGATAGCATTTACACTTTTTATAAATGATTTTACATTTTAAATTAGAAACATTAATTATATAATTCTACGTGACGCAGAAGTGACATGAAAAAAAGCCATTGTATGAAGTATATTTAATTAATACTCATTCTAATTTCAAATTCAATAATTATTTTTTCTGTCGGAACTTCCGGTATAGTTATTAATAGATAAAAGTTCTGTAATTTCTTATAAGTTGAAGCGTTGTGACTTGGAATTATCCAAGACACAATTAATAGATATATTTAAAACCTTTATTTTCTATTTACACTGCACGGGAATAAACCTATAGTCAAATTAACAAGTAGACAAATTGTATAAATTTTATTAAAGACTACAGGATAGAACCACTCCTGTTGCTTCGGAGTAAGAAGTATTGCAGGATACTGTCCATCTTGATTCTTCTTATATTCAAATCGTATAAGTAATTTGTAACTATTGTAATTTATTTTACCTTCACATATATTCCGCTACATAGAGACGTCCGCTATATGATGGAGATAACTTTCTCGAACAAAATCAAAAAAATATACCCCTGATGAAAGCAAAGGGTAATAGTTTGACGTATATTTTATATGTCTGTCTGTGGGATTGTAGCTATCAAGCTCTCAAAAAAAATACTAACAAGTAAAGCTTATTACGACCGTACAATCTCCTTTGTGTGTTCTTCATACAACGTGACATTGGCGAAGTGATTAGTGCTCAACTGGCACGCTCGAAGCTCCATAAATAAAGAACCGAACCCAAAGCTTATTACACTGTTCAAGAATATTTAGAGCATATATAGAATTAATGTCTATAGAATATCATCCAGGATAGCTGTTAGTTTGCCATGTGAAAAAGGCAATTACCGTACATTCATTGTTCACACTTCAATACTAGTCCAACGCGACTCGATCTCGCCCACCGAGGGTTCCGTACTGTGATTTTATGATTGTAGGATAATGGCAACGAACGTGGCTTATGCAAGTTGACAGTATGCGTAGATTTTGTATGAAAAGAACAATAAATATAAGTTCGTATAGATTTTTCAATGCTATACCTAAAAATATTCGGATTCTGTTATCATTGTTTCTATTGTAAGTTAGGTGCTGTAGGTCCACGGGAATTACCCTGTAGGTTTGGTTGTTGTCTGTAGGTCCCTGTAGGTCTGTTAGCTTTTATACCTTCACGCGATACTGAGATTCATAGTCTTGACAAACGAACAACAAATTGATCGTATAAGGTCTCCATTTTATCTTTTGAGGTATGGAACCCTAAAAAGAAAAAAAATAGTAGTAGATTGTTCCTAATTATATCGCGGTTATAAAAACACACATTTTGCGGCTTAACGGTTGCTTTAAACATGACCTACATAGAAAAACGCTTCGTGCGCGAAATAAATGAGCTAACAGCTAGGCTAGTGTTTTTTTGTGATTTATGTATGTGTTTCTTCATGTTATTTAGAAATATAATAAGTAATATGTTTATTTATTATTGAATTTTATTAGCTATTCATAAATTTTATTAGGTACTAGAAAAGCGATTTATTTTGTTTGTGTGTGAAATTTAACAAGGACATCGTGGCGCAATAAACGTGACGGTTGTGGATTCGATTCCGACTCGCGGAAATAATTTTATTATAATAATTTATTATATATTGATATATTACATACCTATTTATGGTTTTAAGTTGTTAGATTAGATTTCCAATCATGTATCGAACATATGTAAATCCATCCATCAGCCTTTTAAGGTCCACTGCTGGAGGCCTCCCCCAATGCTCGCCACTCCGTCCGGTCCTGCGCCCTTTGAATCCATCCATATGTAAATAGTTCATAGAAATTATATATAATATAAAAAATTTTCAATTAAATTTTTATTTAATGTCTATGAATTGCGACTAGAATTCGGATATGAAAAAGCTTGTGAATTATTCAAAGATATTATAAGTACAAAGTCGTTAGGCGATAGACATAAATTATTATTTTTTTAGTTAAACGTTAATTGGCTGCGTTAATCTCTGAGTGGCTGATAGTGCATAAACTAGGTGTAATCTCTAATATGATTAACGGTAAAAATCATTACATTACCGTAACTGTTAATTATAGGCGAAAATCACGTGAAGAAAATCGAGGTTAGTTAGTTCCTTTCGATATATGCCAATTAACCTTAATTATTCTTTAATGGTGGAAATCATGCATTCAAGAAAAATGTTTAATATAATATTATTTTTAATCTTTTATCATTAAGTGACATTGGGAGATGTCATGGAGCAGGGGCAAAGGCCTGCGACTGTAAGCGAGACAGGTTGTGAGTTCGATTCCCACTTTGGAGAATGAAGTATATAATAATTTCATTTCTTTGCTCTAATAACCGCCACTCAACACGCCAAAAACTAACAATTTACCCTAAATTAAGTAAGAAACTTTTAAATGTCAGAAGCTTTTAATAATGACTGCAAGAGTCCAGACGAACTTCTCAGAAGATAGCTATGTAAAGGTCATTCACGTCGCTCAATTGTCTAATTTGTAGAGCGAAGGGACCCGCACACACAAATTGCTTTTAACCCACTGATGATAATTGAAGTTTTACGAGTGTCCACCTAATGTTATTAATGGTATTGAAGTGATAAATGTTATTGTTATTAATATATAAATTGGGTGAAAAATGGTGAAGGGAGTGTTTTTTTGTCTGTTTTTATTCTGGAGATTAGCGCGTTCATAGAAACAAAATCTTCAGCTTAATAATATTAATACGGATATTTTTATTTATAAAAAAATATATTTGCACTAACTTTGACATGTGCTTTTTGGTAATTATATACTTGTGTGACATTTGTGAAAATGTGCCAGAAATCTTTTTATTTTTGAAAATCCATTAACTAAGTAAATCCGAAAATAAGCCCTAAATTAAATCTTAATCTTGCCGCATAATATTGAAATAAAATGTAGTGAGATAAGTAGATACGTCAAGAGGGCGTCACTTTCCATGGTGAGTAAACGTCCAGCAGTAGTCGATTCATAATATTTCTTAGATTTTTGATTTCTTTCCATGTATCACTGATACTTTAGTACACCGCTACTGTACTCAATAATCATTTTTAGAGTTCCTTTTAAAAAAGGGTAAAAAATGAAAGTTGTCCAGTAAAAAAACAAAATAGAAAGAAAAGAAGGCAAGTGCGAGTCGGGCTGGCCCATGGAAGATTCCGTACAAAAATTGGAGGTCTCGAGCTTTCGTACGTTTAATCTTATCATATACTAACATATTTCATACAACATTTCTTTTATAAGTAACGTAGAAGGAAATACAATTAGTACAGAACCCGCCTTTCTATCAGGGGCTTCTACATATCGACATGGAGCCGTTTGGTGTCAGATTTTAAATCCGTTCGTCGAAAGCTGTACAAATATTCGGCGAAACTCGATACGCACTGAAATGAGTCAACGTTAACCTTAAGAAATACACCGCCACATTTTATATATGTATTTATATATTTATTTTTCTACAGGGTAGCCAAGAGAATCTAAAGTTAAGTCACTCTATTTTTTACTATTCACCCATTTAAGAGATATTAGGTGATTTATAGCAGAATGTTGTCTCTAATACAAAAAAGCAGCAAAAGCTTTTTCCGCAATAGCAGGAAGACAGAAAGAAACTAACATCGAGACACTCCGTTCTCCGTTATTTGCCGAGATGTTCAGACATTATGCAATGATTGATCGAACATGATGCGCTTTTTTTTGTGAAACTAAGAAAATTAAATATTTATAACCATTTTCCCCGAGCGAGAATCGAAGCTACGACTTTTATATCTACAGTCAGACTCTTTAAAAATGCGCCTCGATAACATAAATAATTTGCAAGTAACCAATAAATCAGAATTAATGATTTGCGAAACATGATGCTGCACACATGAAAAAATCTAAAGTAGAATATTCGTACATGACCGCGTTATTAAATATCCAACAGTTTCTAATGTTCATAAAATATAAATAAAGTTCTAAACATTATTTAATGGGTCTTTCTTCTTAAAATTGAAAGTTAATAGATGCTAAAACGTAAGTGCCTTTAAGTAATATTAATTACTAGGTACATATATTCATGAGTTTGAAAAGCAAAATTTTTTTGTAAAAAAGTGCAATATTTTTATTTCTCGCTCTGGTAACAATGCAAAACGCGGCATTGAGTTCCGTAACTCAATAAGCAAAACCTCGCAAATTTCGTTGGAAACTAGGCAACGGAGTGTTTTAACAGCAAAAAAAAGATTGTAACAAGCGTATAAGAATTTCGGTAAAGCCCCATGACATGCCTCATAACAAAAAAAAACAGGCAAACATGACCCGTTTTGCCATTTGTATTTAAACTAAAAAAGAAAACAATAAGTCATTCCAATTTAATGGTTCACCCGATGGTGATCACATGTCAGCGCGAAGGAAGTTGCTACACAGATGTGGAAGAACAATGCTCTGAGTTAGGAGCAATCGGAGATTTTGCAACTAGTGTTTTAATTTGCAAGTAATTAGTTTAAATTCTGCAATGTTTTTGCCAGATTGATATTAATTTAAGTTAAAAGACTTGAGTTAAAGGAGATATTTTTTTAAAGATTGCCATCTAATGGCATTACAAGTATTTTTTATTTGAATTGATCTGGTGGCCTCAAATATTACTTAAAATACATATAAATAGAATGTCCTAAATCTAGTTTGCCTGTAGTAAAAAATAAGACACTATAATATATTTGATTATCACATAGCCCGAAATACCCTAGAAAGAAAACTAAATATTGATATGAGCTTAAGATTTCTCGGTCCCAACATAACGGTAAACAAAAACGTGACTTCTGTTTTAGATACAATCTTCAATGACCGACGAACATAATTACTATTCGATAAAATAAAATACTTCCGCTTAAACTAGTAGATAGGTACATCATTTTAAGATGTATTTTGACACAGTTGGCTGTTGGGGTGTTATTAGCCTGAATTCCAGTTTTTTGGTTACGAAATGAAATCGTTGGACAGCATATTGATATGTGGTCAGTCATAATGTTGATATTACACATGTATACTTATTTTATTATTAATGAAGTCTTTATTAAATAAAATAAAAATATGTTTTTTTAATTGTGGTAAATTATTATTTTTCCAAGTTTACCGTACTTTTATGAGGCAGAACGTAAAGGTAAGTCACTCCACTCCCTCCATTACCTCCCTCCAATTAAAAAAATAACATTTAACCATTTACTGATATTTGCGAGATCACCGGTCAAACATCGTTAAACATTCACTGCATAATACATATTGTGAGGTAAACAGAGAACCTTTACAAAAGGGTCCGATAACTATTAAACTATAGTTATAACTTATAGTACGCCATTCATAAGTGCGTGCGAGCGAGAGGGAAGAAGTGAAAACAGTTGGTGTTCGACAGAGCGAGGGAGATTGCATTCCGAGGCAACGCCGCGCTGCGCCCGCGCATTCTGTGCTGCCAATGTTGCTATATAACATGTTGATTCCGTACTTTACAGTATTTTTAAAAATTTAAAAGATTTTAATATTTTTAAGGTCGACATTTATATTTTACACGCAAAGGTTGTATATTTTGAGCAAATTAATCAATAATTTGATAAATTTGCGTTCGTTCATAATAGAACAAAAAACATTTAACATTAAACATTTATTACGAAAATGATAAATTTTATAAATTAATGCATATGTATTACTAAAAAAGAAAGCAATTATTACATACATCTTATGCAAATTATTTTTTATTAAATATTTATTTTAAAAATATATACGATCAAATAATCTGCATTTGTAAATTCATTTTTTTATAATATTAAATAAATTTCATTTGAACTGTCTAATATTTACGAAATTATATAAATACTAGTTCTATTGATGTAAAACATTTGTGCGGGCAAATCTAAATGTCTGGCAACATTCGTCTCAGCTGCTCTTAATAACGCCGCTCACTTGCGTACGCGCAGTGCGTCTGTATAGACGTATTTTAGCAAAACATACTAATACATGACGACCAGTATTAATGATAATTAACAATTTTAACTGTAATTAATTATTTAACCGGTGATTTAACGAAACGAAATTTGTGTTCTTGTGTCGAGTGTGTGTTGTGTTTTGTGTAAAGAGGCCGATGTTACTTTCACTGGACTGAAAGTTTTTAAATATTCATTCGGACCTTCTTGTTATTTATTATATTATATGAAAAGGATGTGCTAGAAATACCTACGAACAAGTGAAAGGTAAATATTTATATATTTTACTACCTTCTTTGTTTTTTATAACATAAAAAAGATATCAGTACAAAACAGTATGTTTATTATTTATTTAAACGTAAATTAAAATTACTTTACTAATAAGGTTATACATATATGTATCACTTAAGATGCATTTTGTCAAGGTGATTTTTAAATATGTTAATTAAGAAGTATCATAAATATTTTCGTGCAATTTGTATTCACTTTCATGTACGTTATACATATGGTAAATAGGTTGATATTAAAACTTAATTTAAAACAGATGTTACAAAGTTGTTATATAAATACCAAATTTGTTATGTCAAGTGAAATAAACAAAGTAAGTCTACAGTTTAAGAGTTACGACTACCGGACCGTCAAACAAACACGTTTTAGTATACAAAAGTAACGACTTCTCCCAAGATTCTTTCGGAGAAACCTTCTCATTGTGGTTAAGAGAAAAAAAATATATAAATCACCAGCGTAGGTGAATGTTTTAGTGTCATCAGTTTACGTGTGTACATAACATTATTTGTACGTATATTTAGTTACTTATTCACATTCTATCACGATATCTTGATTTGCTCTCACTTGTTGTGATAGTGTTTTTATCTGACATAATCTCGCATAACTTTTAGGTACCAGTGTACGTTTTTCAGTATGTCTTTTTTGTCACGATTTTTTGATGTATTCAGTAGAATATAGTAAGTAATCTTTGATCTATAAAATAAAATATTTAAAAAGTAAAAAAAAACAAACAATTACTGTTATGAAAGATACTAGAAAATTAAAATTGATATTTCATACGAAATACGAATGTTTAAGTGTTAGAAAGTCCACAAACAGTTGCTTATTCACAGTTCACCCCAAAACGAGAGAACCCTTATACAATGCACATATAAATTATAAATACATACTTGCATCGATAAATTAATTGAATGTCTTTTATAGAATTAATGAAATGATACTCATCATGCTGACATCTGTTCTGTGCGGGAGTAGAACCCGCAACGTTTTTATGAATTGAATTATAAAATAAACATTTCATCAAACTGACATATTTTAATTTCCAAATAGGTTACACTTTTTTTAATTTGTTTTATCAATAAAAATTAAAGATAATGTATACCTATATTACAAAATTGTAGTTACTATATTTAAAGCTAGTTACCAGCTATTAGCTAGTGTCCAATGGCTTTATCATTACTTAGGTCGTCATTTATTTATGATATATCAAAATAGGTAAAAAGAGCTCTTCTCCTCTTTCTACCCGAACCCAAAAGATTGCATGTGGTACAGAACATAGCTCAACGCCGCTTTTAAGTTTAGTTTCCCAGCCCGATCGACGGCGGCAAGCCTAGGTTCGAGTCACGCAGGAGACTCTTCCTCTCAAGCAGCCTCTTAGTGCTTGCAATTTCCTTAGAGTACCCTCTTCCATACCCAACCGATGTCACTGTAAAGACCAGTAAGGCTAACAGTATTAGCCTCAAGTTCGAAAAAACGCCGGGTTTAGGTACACGTAAACACTTATAAGTAGTTTCAATCATTTCAATCGTTGTGAGTCACGAGTAGGTACTCTTCTTATGGAGATGATTTCATTACATTACAATATGCATTTGTTCAGAAACTGAAACTAAAAGATTCATGCTACTTTGCATGCATAAGACATTCTTATAAAAATATATTTTATATAAATACAAAAAAATGTTGAACGCGTTAACCTAAGCATCTACAGGTTAGAATTTAAAAAATCTTTTTGTGTTGGATAGTCCATTTATTGAGGATGGCTATGGAACATATGACATCACGTTAAACATTTAATATAATATAAAAAGTTTATTTTTTTTGCTTCACGCTGTATCCCGCAATGTTAAAACACTACGATCCCATTACGATACTTCCGATCCCCAATTTCTGTCAATTCTGGAGGATTTGCTTGTTCAGTGGTGGTACTCAACGCGCTTTGCCTCATTAGCACCGCGAGATTAAAATATAAAAAATTTCATATCCTCGAGTGGGAATCAATCACGCAACAAGAAGCGCTTACCGCACCTTAGGCCCTCCTCCACGAATGGCCTCAATATTTTTTATAAACTACATAACTATGAATATTCAAATAAAAGTTATATCACTAGAACGTTATGCACCCAATATTGTCTATACGTAATAGTTATTAATTCTAGTTAGCATATTTGTCATCGCCAAAACATCTTAAATTTTTTTATATGCAGTAGTTTCACTTATTAAAGGTGTTGTCACTCGTATCTTTAGTAATTTTTGACAAGAAAATAATAATCAAATCTCACATTATAGTTTTGATGGAGATAAACAAAAACACTTCAAAATTCTTTTTTATTTCTTGAAATAATTAAATTATTTTCTACATTCCAAAATTACCTTGGATTAATTACCTAGAAACCTTGCGTACTTTCCTTATCTTCAGAAGAAAAAACTATTAATCACTTTTTTCTTTAAATTCGTGTTCGGCAGTGGACATCATATTTGAAATTTAAATACTTCCCTTAACCCGAATAGAACTGAAAACCATCACGAATCAAAGAGTTTTTGATTCGTTTTACACCAAGATGGCGTTTATTAGATCCACTTATAACTTATAAAATCCTTATAAGCCCCAATCTCATATGATTAACCAAACGCTATAAACCAAGTTGGTTGCTCAATCAATTGACCCGCAGGTTACGCGCACAAATTATTATGTAAAATAGATCGTGACTTCCAATTGAATATTGAAGTGAATAATATTTTATACTAGTTTATGTATCTGCTTGTACTTTAGTTTATTTATAGCAAAATAATGTTATGAATTTAAATTTATGTATTTAAGACATGTCGAAAAATAATATGCAGAGACACAGAGTTTAGCTGTCGTCACGACGGTTGTAGATTCGATTCCCACTAGGAGGAACAAGTTATTTTCATTTCCCTGCTCTGGTAACAAGGCAAAGCATAGCGTTGAGTTTATTGTATAATGTTATCAATCGATGTAATATTTAAGATTTTAATAGTTATATTACCACGGTTTATATTATTATGCATTCAGATCTGCACGATCTTAACGATATGTGTTATAAATATAAATAGTTTAAGTATTAGTTACCGAAGGAATGTAATACAAGCAAGAGTGTTATAGACATGTAACCAGACATACAAAATGTAAAAAACCTCGTTTTCAAACTGTTGTAAATGAGTGTAGATAATAAAAAATAAAAATAAAAAATTGTGAGCTAACCACTTGTAACCGATAAATAAATAATCGTTCGTTATTTTTAAACTGTTTTTTTATCGCAGCTCTATGGGAACCCTAACACGTGTTTGAAATGCGTCAGCTATATGGTAGTCTATGGATGACAGATGAATGGCTTTTGAGAGACATTTCCCCATTTGCGTCAACGTTTCTAGCCGTTTTGAAGTTAGACTTCCTTTTCAAATAAGTACTTTGTGAATAGTAATGGTGATTGATTAAAACTTTAAATAATTTCTAGAAATGCTTGCGTCTTCGTCTGCTGAGGTAAATAAATTGATATAGCTCAGTTTATCAGTTAAGCCGTTCCTGACATAAGCGTACGCCGGTACACTGACACACAGACAAAAATCTTTATTTTGGGTCCTATTTAATACTTTAATAAATAGAAGATACGGACGGATCATGTTTCATAGTTATATCTCTTTGACACGGAAGTAGAACCGCACACAATAGCTAGTTTTGTTATAAATTACATTTCATACACCATAAGTACAATATTTCTGGTGTTGCGTTAGGCGCCTCCACCCAATGTCACTCAACACAAAAAAAGTTTACAAAGGATTGCTTAACAAAGCGAGTCTAAAATTTATATAAAAACACAGCCATCCGCCGGAACGGATCCCTGAAATTTAAGCCCTGTTATAAAATATTCCGACGAATTGAGCACCTCCTTTTTTAAAAAAATCAGTTAATTATAGACGTTATTGTATTTCACTTGTGAAGGTTTTGAGATATACCTAAGCTTAACCTTATATATATTCTTTTTTATTATCATTTATTCTAATATCCGTTACTACCCCGATTGATACTGATTGGTACCGTATGAGTTCCGTAAAAATAAATAAAACGACAAATAACACAAACAAAGTAATTGTATTTTTGTCAGTACATTAACAAAAATTACACGCTTTCTTATTCCACAGCGCAGTGGAAGTTACGAGTTTTTAATTTTTTCACATCAAACTATATTATTATATTAATAAGTTGAAATTGATACTAAAAATTATATTGCGTCCATTAAAAAAATTGTTGCATATCCTATATCTTATAAAACAAAGTCGCTTTTTGTGTCTGTCTGAACTTTCTAACTCTTCTTCTTCTAAACCACCCAACGGATTTTCATGTGGTTTTCACCATTAGGTCGAGTATTTTTCAGGGAAGGTTTATATATAGTTTATTATTTGTATATTCTTATGTAAATTAACATAAATACGATAAATGTGTATAAAGTCCTACCCGCTGAGACACTTTGGCGCATGCGCTGCTTTAATGGTAAATACTACATGAAAAAATGTACTGGAGTATTGTTCCTCTTAATAAGATCTACAAAAAAGTCCGCGATGGCATATTCGTATCTTTTAAGAATAACGTGTAGTGATCATATTTCTGTCTAAAAATAGTAATTTCAATATATTTTTATTGTGAGGGATATTTTTCCATAATGGTATTAATCCTTATCATTTAAAATACTTTATTAAATTTCTACGTTAAATGAAGATAAAATTTGCTTTTTAAACTATTTCGAAA